>OY992896.1:15592982-15772982 GCA_963921405.1 Cepaea hortensis
ATGATGCGATAATAGTGAGATGGTGGTGATGATGAGATGGTGGTGATAATGATGATGATGAGATTGTGGTGATGATGATGATGATGATGATGATGATGATGATGATGATGATGATGATGATGATGAGAGGATGTTAATGATGAAGATGATGAGGTGAAGGTGATGAGTTGGTGGCGGTGATGATGAAGATGATGATGATGATGATGATGATGATGATGATGATGATGATGATGGTGATGATGATGATGATGATGGTGGTGGTGATGAAGAGATGATGATGATGATGATGATGATGATGATGATGATGATGATATTATAATCATGAGATGGTGGTGGTGATGATGAGATGGTGGTGATGATGAGGTGGTGATGATGAGATGATGCTGATGATGATGAGATGATGGTGATTATGAGATTATGAGATGATGGAGATGAGATGGTGGTGATGATGAGATGATCATGATGTTGACGAGGTGATGATGATGAGATGGTGGTGATGATGAGATAGTGATGATGGTGAGGTGATGGTGATGAGATGATGGTGATGATGAGATGATGATGATGATGAGATGATGATGATGAGATGATGATGAAAATGTGTGCTGGTGGAATTCCACGAACTGACAACTTTAACTACTCTATTCGACGATGATGAGATGAGATGATGATGGTGAGATGAAGATTATCATGAAATGATGATGACGAGATGATAATGTTGAGATAATGATATGAGATGATGATGCGAGATGAAGATTATGATGAGATTATGATGATGAGCTGATGAGGATGAGATGAAGATTGTGATGAGATGATGATGAGATGATGATTATGATGAGATGATGGTGATGAAATGATGGTGATGAGATGGTAATGATGAGATGTTGTGGTGCTGATGAGATAATAATAATGAGTTTATTATGGTGATGAGATTGTGGTGGTGGTGATGATGATGATGATGATATGATGATGATGATGTGGTGATGGTGATGATGATGATGAGGTGATGGTGATGATGATGAGTTTATTATGATGATCAGATAGTGGTGATGACGATGATGAGATAATGATGATGATGAGACGATGGTGATGAGATTATTATAATGAGATGATGATGATGAGATTATGGTGAGATGAGGATGATGAGAGTATGGGAATGTATGCCAATGAAATTATACGAACTGACAACTTTAACTACCTATTCGAATTTATTTGATCTGATGACTTCAACGACAGCTTTAGAACTCCACAAGGACTATGTTCTTGCTTTAGTCCATGTCGTGTGGTGTTGGTGACCATGATGTTCACAGCCGCCTGTCACCTGTACTGTCATTCTTATACTCCATGCCGTGTGGGCGTTGATGATCATGTCTGCCCACCGCCTTTTGTCTCATGTACTGCCATTTATGTCTGATACTAATGTGTCTCCATGCTAATTTGTCAAAGTTTCTCCATGCTAATTTGTCAAAATGTCCAACATCTTATCTCTTGGTCTCTCCCTTCAGCTTTCCCGTTGTGACAATATAATCCAACCCTCCCCTTTTCGTGACGTGCCCAAAGATTGACGACTGTACTGTTCTTATGCAAGTAACCAGTTCTTTTTGTGAGTTAAATTCTTTCACGTTTCTCTTTATTACTCTATCTATCCGTCCACGGTGTTCTCGTGATTCTTATATTGGTGTGTGGGGAGGAAAGGGGGGGGGGGAAGAGAAGAACCACCAGAGCAGCCGTAACATAATTCCTCAATTGTCTTCTAATTATCCATGATTCGCTTCCGTACATCAGGATTGGATTAATATACCTTTTAAGAACCCCTTTCCTCATATTGATTGACACAGATAAATTGCAGAGCATACTATTCATCTTATGAAATGTTGCTTTGGCAGGCGGCCCTGTGGAGAGAGACCGAGCCTTATGGGACAAAACCCGGTACATTTAAGATCGATCCTTTTGTATTTTAAACTTGTTTTTTAAAATCTTCACGACGAAATGATTATGCCGTCTGCTCTGCCTCACGATCCGAAGGTTGTAGGTTCGATTCCGGGTTATTCCATTCTGCTCACGAGTGTAGTTTTCTCGGAGACTCCTCTGTATCGTCGCTGGAGATACGGAGTTCGTGCTTCGTGTGACACTTTTGACAAGACGTTCTGCGAAAAGAGACCGAACCATGTGGTATAAAACCAGGTGCAATGAAATCGGGCCTCTTTGTCTTTAAAACCCCTCTTTTAGATGCACGACAAGGCAGGCGTGGTTGCGGCCTTATGGGAGCACGTGTACACCTCGGAGGAGCAAATGGATCATCATGATCTGACAAGAATAAGGCAGCGAGGAGTGCCGAGGGGATCTGGCCGACCCTCGACGCTCAGAGGAAAGGCGAGACGGACATATAATCAGATTGCTACTGGTACTATTGGTGTTGGAACTCTTCGCTGGCTGCTGAGGATGGGGACGGAGCGCTTATGGGAATGCTGTGATGTCGGTTCCTAAATCAATCAACCAATCAATAAATCAACCCCTCTTTTTATGACAACCAGGAGGAGGTATGAGAGATCGAGGATGAAAGGCGGGAAAAGGAAAGATATCAACTTACCTTTGAGAAAATAACTGCAACACGATCTCCTACAGACACTTTTCACACAAAAACCAAACACGTTCTTGTAAATCTGTTGTCGTTTGAAGCTGTGTGCCCGTAATTTCGTTTTGAAATTGTATTGACGTAGTACTTTTTGATTCATCTAATAAATACCCTGCCCTTAATTCAGTACCTCAAAGATTTTGATAAGTAACTTTTTAAGTTGTTTATTTAACAATCAGGACTTAATTTCCTTTCTCAACTGGAAATGATATATAACGTTTAGACTTTTCTGTTGAATAATTTCGTATTGCAAACACCATATATGTTTCTAAATGTATATTATTACGTTGCTATTATCACGAACATCCGCAAAGTGTAAGAAAATAAGGCACTCCGGAGAAATTGGTGGTTATAAGTATTTTTAGAAATATGTTACTCCTGGCGTATTTGCGACTTAATAGTCCGAGGATTCACACGAACTTCGCCAAAGTAAAGTCGCTTGCCGCGAACTCGGGGACGACTGGTGCCGGGGGTGTTCACCCACCCTCGGCCAAGCTCCCGGACGTCCAGCCCATCTCCCGCCAATTTCTCAACCGCTCGCGACAGTCAAGCCAGTGCATCCACAGTGGGTTGTCTGCTGTAATTATAACAGTCCGCTTGAACTCTAAATAGACGTGAAGGGTTTCATTCTCTCTCTCTCTCTCTCTCTCTCTCTCTCTCTCTCTCTCTCTCTCTCTCTCTCTCTCTCTCTCTCTCTCTCTTTCTCTCATTCTCTTTCTCTCTTTTCTCTCACGCTCTGATTACATCTATACCTCTCTCTATCTTCTTCTGTTTCTATCTATCTATCTATCTATCTATCTATCTATCTATCTATCTATCTATCTATCTATCTATCTATCTATCTATCTATCTATCTATCTATCTATCTATCTATCTAACTGCCTGCCTGCCTGTCTGCCTGCCTGTCTGTCTGTCTGCCTGCCTGCCTGCCTGTCTGTCTGTCTGCCTGCCTGCCTGCCTGCCTGTCTGTCTGTTTGCCTGCCTGCCTGCCTGTCTGTCTGTCTGTCTGTCTATCTATATATATGTCCGTCTTTCTGTATGTCTGCCTGTCTGTCTGCCTGTCTGTCTGTCTGTCCGCCCGTCTGTCTGTCTGTCTGTCTGTCTGTCTGTCTGTCTGTCTGTGTCTATATTGTCTGTGTCTATATCCCTCAGTTTTTCTCTCTCTCCCCTCCCCCTCCCTCACTTTCCTTCTAGGCATTAGGTTAGAGTCTATTGACGATGAAATGTCCCTAACCCGCAGAGACATCGCCT
The DNA here is from genome assembly GCA_963921405.1 of Cepaea hortensis. NCBI lineage: Eukaryota > Metazoa > Mollusca > Gastropoda > Stylommatophora > Helicidae > Cepaea > Cepaea hortensis. Next base: position 15,596,866 of record OY992896.1, read on the forward strand.
CCATTGACCCACACCTGGTCAGCCTCTAGATGCTGTGTTGAATCACGACATGGTCACATTCAAATATGCTTCTCCACAGATGTGAAGTTCCACTACCGGCCTCGCACACCCCTCACGTTTTTTTTAACTTGGAGAAGGAATGGACAACTCTACAACATAGTACCCACGGAGAATGCGTCTTTGCGCGTGTAAATTAAAACCTCGGTTTTCGTTGACTTCGGTTATCATCGGTTTCTGTTTTCGTTTATTTTTTTTCTGGGAAAAATTTGTCTCGGTTTTCGTCGGTTGCCTCAGATCTAGTCGGTGTGCCCACATGACCTCGCTGCTAATTTTGCTAAAAAAAGGGACCCATGCGTTCTTCTGATCAGTTTGGCGTTGTTTTTCGTTGTGTGAGCTTTACTTTCCAATAATAAAATACGAGAGCTGCATTGAGATTACTGAAATCGGCCGCATATACGGGAAGTCGCCATGCACGATAAGTTCCATTGTGGCGAAAAAGGAAGCAATAAAGAAAGCTAACGTAGCGAAAGGCAGAATGTGCTAAATCGAAAGAGAAATCGCAAACAATTGAATATGTCGGACAGTTATTGTTAATATGGATGAATCAAGACCAGTTAGATGGTGATTCTGTTTCGGAGGCAATCATATGTGAAAAGGCCAAATTGTTTTATGCGATCTGATTAAGAAAATGCCAGGGACAAGTGCTAGTTTACTTAGTGATTTTAAGGCCAGCAGAGGATGGTTTGAAAAATTCAAGAGGCGCACTGGCATATACAGTGTTACTAGGCACAGCGAAGGTGCGCGTTAGGACAAGTCTAGGGCCGTAAGATAGTATTAAACACTATATTGATTCTCTATAAAAAGTGTTTATTTTTTTTAAAATGTATTTTGATATGTCTAGAACGAATTAATTGGATTTACATTGACTCATATGGAAATAATTGCCTCGGTTTTCGTCGATTTCGGAATTCACCGATTGTTTTTGGACGGAATTTAGCCACATCTATATATCTTTCATGTAGCGGGTTGGGTGAAAAAGTCACCCTCATCACGACCGATGTTTCGCCAGCTTCCATGTTTCAGACATTTCATATTCAGCGAGTGTAGCTAACTTATTGTGTCCACATTCGAGTCTGCCGACCGCTGCTTCTATTACCATGTTTCTTTGTTTTAAAGTTGCATATCCTTTACCAGACATTGCAGTCAACACCAACATTTTAATGCCGTTGTTGATGTCTTGGCAAGTTTTCTACGTTCAGTAGTTTGCCATTGCTTTCTGAACGACCGACTTCCATACCAACACGTTAAAACCAGCGCAAAACGATCTGCTGCCAAATCGGTCTCCGCTGTGTTTCGAACGCTGGTAAGCGGCATTATGAATCACGTCGGCAACGCCATCGCCACGGAACGCGTATTAGTTGTGCCTTAAAAGAGACCATCGTAAAACTGAGTGGGATGTCGGGCATTTGTTGCAAACTCCATATATTTTTGTGTAGATCAATCACATTCACAAATCTTTGAGAACAAAGTCTTAAGACGCATCTTTGGGCCCATTAGAGATACACAAAGTGGAGAGTGGAAAAGAAGAAGCAACAAAGACATTTATGATCTGTTTAAGTCCCCGCTAATCACTGGTATCACGAAGGCTAATAGACTGCAATGCCTGGGGCATATAGAAAGAATGGAAGATAATAGGGAAACAAAACTCGCTTACACTCAGGAAACAAATGACTGTAGACCAAGAAGACGGTGGCGAGATAATATACATACAGACCTACAAGCACTTGGAATCAACGACTGGCAAGAGAAGGTCCACCAGAGAGACGAATGGAGACGGCTTGTATCTGCAGCAAAGAACCTCAATTGCTCGGAATGCTGAAGAAGAAGAAGAAGAAGAAGAAGAAGAAGAAGAAGAAGAAGAAGAAGAAGAAGAAGAAGAAGAAGAAGAAGAAGAAAAAGAAGAAGAAGAAAAAGAAGAAGAAGAAGAAGAAGAAGAAGAAGAAGAAGAAGAAGAAGAAGAAGAAGAAGAAGAAGAAGAAGAAGAAGAAGAAGAAGAAGAAGAAGAAGTAGTAGTAGTAGCAGAAGAAGAAGAAGAAGAAGAAGAAGAAGAAGAAGAAGAAGAAGAAGAAGAAGAAGAAGAAGAAGAAGAAGAAGAAGAAGAAGAAGAAGAAGAAGAAGAAGAAGAAGAAGTAGTAGTAGCAGAAGAAGAAGAAGAAGAAGAAGAAGAAGAAGAAGAAGAAGAAGAAGAAGAAGAAGAAGAAGAAGAAGAAGAAGAAGAAGAAGAAGAAGAAGAAGATCAATCACATTCGAAACATGCTGTGGTCAATATCACATCTGGTCGTGTGTACTTCCCAAGACGATATATGTTACCAACTTCGGCTTAGTTGGTCTTTGGCCTTGGAGCCTAGTTCAGTTATTAGAACATAGTCTGATACGAATTCGAACCCTTGACTACCGTGCCGGCATGATAACGTGCTAGCCACTGCGCTACTGATAGTAGTAGTAGTAGTAGTAGTAGTAGTAGTAGTAGTAGTAGTAGTAGTAGTAGTAGTAGTAGTAGTAAGTAATAGTAGTAGTAGTAGTAGTAGTTAGTTAGTTAGTTAGTTAGTTAGTTAGTTAGTTAGTTAGTTAGTTAGTTAGTCGACAGATCATCCTCATTGCACATTGAACCATTCAGTCCATAAGTGCTCGGATCCCCTCCTCAGCAAATCCCGCAGCGTGTAGCGGCTAACGACGCCAGTTCTGTGTTGGTTTATCAATCTTCTTTGGCTTCCTGCGTAGTGTTCTTGTTTGGCCACCCCTCTTTTAATTTGCTGTTCTCGCAGTCTGGCCATGGTTGTAGATTCCAGTCATCACTTGGTTCACGCAAGAGTCTTACTTCTCGTAGAGCATTCAGAATGTCAGCCTGGTCCATGGCGCGTCCGCCCTCCACAGTAGCCTCACCTGCGAGCTTGTCAGCCCGCTCATTTCCTTGTACTCCCGCATGCCCTGGCACGAAGATGAAACTAATCTTAGTCAGCCGAGACCGCTCCAGAGGCAGCAACCATTCTCTTCGGATCGACCCCTCCTCTATCTTCTTGATCATGTTCATTGAGTCGCTAAGGAAACATGCCCTAGTGAATGTCTGTGTCTCGAGCCATGTTATTGCTTTACTTACTGCCATGACTTCCATAGTCAGGCTACTTGTTGTTTCAGTGAAAGCACCAGAGTCCTCCTTCACAATTCTCCCTCCGGCCCGAGCTGTAAAGGCCCATGAGCTTCTCACATGTCGGACGACAGACCCATCTGTGTAGATGACCGCATCACCGTCTAGCGAATTCTCGAAAATCAACGCTTGTACTTCAGCGTCCACAGCAGCCGGATTTTCTTGTGTGCATTGTCTATCTAGTTGGATGCAAACTGAAAAGGATGTGCAGAAATCTGTTGGCTCTTGCACCCACTCCTCGCCAGGTTCTAAGTCCTCAAGTGAACACACCTGTTGAAGAATGTCTTCGGCTTGACCCATCCACGACCTTCCTCTTTTTAACCTGCTGCCCTTCACCTTCATAATTTCACTATGCAGTGGATGTTGTGCGTTTGCGTTAACTCTGAGGTAGGCGCGTGCCCTGCAAACTTGTATTCTGTCTTCAATGGTTGGAAACCCAAGAAGGTAGCGCATCGCCCTGCATGCTGTATCTCTTGTACATCCAAGAATAATGCGCATAGCTTCATTGTGTATCCTTTCCATCCTTTCTATCTGCTTATGGCTGAGAGTCAGGATTGCCATTGCATACTCCAAAACAGACATGACCAGCCCCTCGTACAGAAGACATAGATGGCGCTGCTCACAGTTTGCTGCCGCCATCACCCGCATCGCAGCCAAACCCCGCTTGGCCTTTGTTATCACCTGGTCTATGTGCTCATTATAAGCAAGGCTTCGATCAAACCGTATCCCCAGGTAATTCATTGCCTGCGTTCTTTCCACCGTCTCTGAACACAGCATTACAGTTGGTGTTGGAGTGTTGACAATATGATTATTCAACGAGAACCAAGTAGTAGTAGTAGTAGTAGTAGTAGTAGTAGTAGTAGTAGTAGTAGTAGTAGTAGTAGTAGTAGTAGTAGTAGTAGTAGTAGTAGTAGTAGTAGTAGTAGGCCTCTTTCAGTCCTGAAGGACTATAAAGATGTGCTGCTGGGGAGGCACCTGACAGCACCACTAGTAACTGTATAGTCCAATGCGAGAGTGACAATCTCTGTCACAGTTTCCGCATCTGTAAGACGAGGCAGGTCCCGCAGTAAGTGACCGCATTTTATGCCTGTGCCGCCTATCCTCAGTTTGTTGGATCAGATTGCGCTTTCGTACATCTCTTCTCCAGGAACATCTATCTGGCGCTACTGATACTACTACTACATATATATAAATAACTTGGAGAGGAGCAGGAGAACTCTGTAACATAGTGCTCATGTTTTTATGTACCCGTGTGTGTGTGTGTGTGTGTGTGTGTGTGTGTGTGTGCGTGCGTGCGTGCGCGTGCACGTAAATATATGTCAATATATGCGTGAAATTTCCACCTACGTTTTCCTAAGCGACTATTCTTATTACGCGACTAAAGAACACCGTTTGTCGCTTTCTTGTAATTGCACATACCGTTCTACTTTCAGTAGCATCTCCCAGACACTCTCTGTTATTTATGATGACACTCCAAAGATATTCACAACATTCGCCTCAGAAACAACTTCTCCTTGTCTACAAGCTCATCCTAATGCGTTCGTTCACATTCCAAGATTCTTGACCATACATTAAAAGTGTTTTCATAACCCGCTTCAGTAACTGCCGAAATATATACGAAACTTGGGAAGAGAATGTGGTGGTTTACCCTTGTATTCCACATTTTTTTATTTTGCGTTCGCTCTCTTTGAACTCAAGCGTAGGCCACACACACAATTTATAGTAGTGATGGACTACTTTTGCGTGTGGGTTAGCTATCCTTATTAAAAGTGTACCTTGCCAACAGGCGAACCCACTCCGACTTCAGAGGTACTTTTAATTTTTTTTTTAAAGTTGCATATCCCTTACAGGACGTTTCAGTCAACACCAGCAGTTTTCAGCTGCTATTGATGTTCTTGACAAGATTACGCTCAGTAGTTCGCCATTGCTTTCTGAGCGACCGGCTCCCATACCCTGTAATGTTTTGCGTATCCTTTTACAGGACTTAGCTGTCAACAGCAGCATCTTTCAGCTGTCTGTTGATCTCTTGGCAAGATTACGCTCAGTAGTTTGCCATTGCTTTCTGAGCGGCCGGCTCAGTATCCGCAAGTCACGAGCGGGGGTCGAACCACCTCAGTTCTCGCTCCGCTGCGAGACTCTGCGTGATAAACGGGATTACAGAGAGAAAGTGTTGTAACCCCACAGCCAGAGAGACCGGCTATACCCTGTAATATAATTGTAATATACGTCCCCAAATCAAAGACGACAGATCAACATTTTAGCCCAGCTGTCAGGTGTAGGGGTTGAACCCTTAACCTCGGCATCAGCACACCGGATGTTTAAGAACACGCGTTATTACCCATTCGACCATGCTGATCTGCTTCCACATTCTTATGCAGACATACAGTCAAGATTAATGTTGCTACACTCATTATGCAAGCACACAATCACAATTAGTGTTGCTGCAATCGTTATGTTTGTACACAATCAAGACCAATGTTGGTACAATCCTTATGCAACATACAATAACAATCAATGTTACCACAATCTTTATAATATCACACAATCAAGACCAATGTTGCTATAATCCTTATACAAGCACACAATCAAGATCAATGTTACTACAATCGTTATGTTTGTACCCAATCAAAACCAACGTTGATACAATCCTTATGCAAAATACAATAACAATCAATGTTGCTACGGAGTTCGTGCTTTGTGTGACGATTTCGCCAGGCCGCTCTGTGGAAAAAAGACCGAGCCGTTTGGGATAAGACTCTGTGCAATGAAGTCTAATTTCTGGTCTGTAATCCTGTATACTATGAAATATAAGGAGACTCACATTTACATTATGTTTTTTGTTTTTTTGTGTGGTTACAACATGACGTAGCTTTAAATTAACAATTGCACGGTTCAGAGCGTTTAAAAAAAAAAAACACACACACACAGACAAGAGTTACAGAAATAACCGCTAGTCCAAACAGAATAATATCTTAACACAGAAGCCATAAAGAATATATTGCACGATTTCGTGTCGGGATTATTTCACTCCATCTCGTCAGCTGCATACAAGAGACTTATAAATGTTTTGAACAAAATAAACGAATAATACTTTGCCTGAAATACTAAATACATAGTCATTGATATTTATCCAATGTTTAGCATGCTATCCCCACGGTAGTCTAAGATTTAAAAGGAAGTCCTTCTGTTTGCATAGCAACGGCTGGAATAGAGTAATCAACAGTTTCGATGCATTTGAGCAGTCGAATATTGTCTATGAAGTAAAAAAAAAAAAACACCATCAGAATGCTGTCTACAAGAGCAGCACCAGTCTTGTAGTCGACACCAGCCCACTGTGGTATCTAGGAAAATTAAAAGGCATGCGATCAAGCTAAGGTTAGAGGAAACTTCAAGCAGCCTTTTCGTATCAGAGCTTCAGCGGTTAAAAGCACCTATAAAGCAATCTGTGAGGGCGAATTGGATGACGTTTGTTAGTTGCATATTCTTTACAGGACGTAGCAGTCAAGTCCAGCATTGTTTGGCTGTTTGTGCTTCCTGGGAAAGTTAACGTTCAGTAGTTTGCCATTGCTTTCTGAGCGACCGTCACACATACCATTGTATCGAAACCAACACAAGGCGGTCTGCTGCAAACTCGCCCGCAGCTGTGCGGTATTCAGGATTACGAATTGCATCTGTAACCTCTTCGCCAAGGAGCAGGCAATTGGAGGACATCATAAATAAACTTGGCAGAAACGCGCAGACTGGAATCTTCAGATTCAGAGCAGGCCATTGTGGGTCCAGAGCAGGACATTGGGGGATCAGAGCAGGACATTGTGGGCTCAGAGCAGGACATTTGGGGATCAGAGCAGGACATTGTGGGCTCAGAGCAGGACATTTGTGGATCAGAGCAGGATATTGGGGGCTCAGAGCAGGACATTGTGGGCTCAGAGCAGGACATTGGGGGATCAGAGCAGGACATTGTGGGCTCAGAGCAGGACATTTGGGGATCAGAGCAGGACACTGTGGGCTCGGAGCAGGACATTTGGGGATCAGAGCAGGATATTGGGGGCTCAGAGCAGGACATTGTGGGCTCAGAGCAGGACATTGGGGGCTCAGAGCAGGACATTGTGGGCTCATAGAAGGACATTGTGGGCTCAGAGCAGACCTCCGCCGAATGGATCTGACTGGAACTGCCACGTGCAACAGTCGAGCACCAAAGCAAACACTACAGCGTGTCCAGTAAGACTGCCATGAGTTCGCCAGACACATAGAGGCTATCTGGATCACAGGAGCTGCCTGCACAGGAGACAAACTCTGAGTGACCAGTGAACACTTCAAGCGAATCATCCTGTGTTTGATCACTACTGGAATATAGATGTAGTCAATTTTGATAGCTAACGAAGAAGAAGAAGAAGAAGAAGAAGAAGAAGAAGAAGAAGAAGAAGAAGAAGGAGACTATGAAGAAGAGAAGGTGGAGCGAGGACGAAATATAAGAGGAAGAAGAAGAGGATTATGAGATAGGGCGAAGAAAAAGAAGAAGAAAAGAGGAAGAAGATGACATACTCTATTTTTTATTTATTTATTTTTTTATTTTCTATTGCGTTCGCCCGCTTTGAACTCACACGTAGTCCACAAACATGCTATTACTACTACTAGTAGTTTGCGGCCGGCTTCGTGGCTTAGAGGTTATGACTTTTCTCCGTAATCTCGTATACTCTCGTCGGTAACGTGATGACTGTGAGAATCAGCAGTGGTTCGAATCGCATCGTTAACTTACGGGGTATGTGAGCCGGCCGCTCAGAAAGCAATGGCAAACTACTGAGCGTAATCTTGCCAAGAAATCAACATACATCTGAAAGATGCTGGTGTTGACAGCGATGTCCTGTAAAGGATATGCAAAAAAAAAAAAAAAAGTAGTTTGCTATTATTAGCGAGTGCAGTGCACTTATTGTTGATATCAGTTAGACTTCCCTATTACCGGTGCCCCCCTCCGAATTCTGAGGTTTTTGTAATTTACGTCCCCAAGTCAAGGACAAAAAGTCAACATTCAAGTTCAAATTACCGACATATGGTACGAACGCACTACGCCGCAATTAGAAAAAAAAAAGTGTAAGCCCATTAATATACCATAAAAGGACACAAACATCGTCTCACCCTTGATTTATTTTAACCGTCAGGCGCAAATAAAATCCCAGCAGTCACTGGGTTTATTTGCATCCTGTGACAAATAACCACCACGCTAAGTGGCTGGTGGGTCAGATGTGGCGGTCAAATCTGACGTCATTCTGTATACAGGTGCTGTCAGAATTCGCTGTCTGGTGAACTGACAAGATTAATGACTAGTTCCTCTTCTTTACCACAGGCCAGAGGTAATTTTTTAAAAATTTCTTATTATTCATATTCATAATAATTTGCATGTTTCCTCTGTCGCTTACTTTTATCATGTCTGTGAATGGCCACATAGAAATTGCTCATTGCAGAGAAGCCATTAAACAAATAAGGGATGAACAGGCAGGCTTCCGACCAACCAGAGCCGTCACAGTGCAGATAGCTTTCCATATTAAGCATAATAATAGAGCAAAGACGTTGAAATGAATTCGCTACTTTTTGTTCTTTGTGAGATCTATGAAAGGGCTTTGGCAGCACTGATAAAGCACCTTTTTGGGAATTGATGAGTAAAATAGGTGAAGATCTCTTTTCACACTCATTAGGGCGCATGGGGCAGATGTTACTAAACCCACATTTTTGTAGACAAACTGGGACCGCCAATCTCCTTTACTTTCCAAGACGTATCCAACTTTCCACTTTTGCTGGGCCACATGGAAGAAAAATTAAATAAACAATACAGTATTTCTTCTTCTTCATCTTCTTCTCCCTTCTTCTTATTCCTTCTTCTTCTTCGCTTGGAAGACCAAGTCAATTTTACATTCGAATATACCACACGGCGAATCGAACCCCTGTCCACCAGTACGTGCCCGGACGCAGTGTCCAGCCATGGTTCTGTAATGTACGGGGACATGTGCAGGCACTTCCCAGGTTCCGGCTCTCATCACTTCCCGCTGATCGACCCCTTGCCATTTATCCCACCTACTGCACCTTTATGCCCACTTTAACTTAATAAGTGTCCTGGGATGATTAATTGCCTTAAGCGACTTCCCGTATCTACCATGGGCATAAATCCAGTAGACTTTCCTGTGCAACCCCCTTTAATCTGATGTATAATACAACACTTCCGCTGCCATATTAACAACTTTGAAGTCATGACTGTGACACATCCTCTACTGCCCAGTTTCCGCCATCCATTTTTGTTCGGCCCCAGCCCACTTTTTATGTGGCACCAAATCTGTTTAACTTCAAAGCGGTTTAATTAGAACAGTGAAGACGAGCAAAGGTTAGAACTTTTTGTGCCGCAGAAATTCATAACAATATATTCTCTTAGGGAACTCCCTTCCGCTTGAACGATGAATCTAATTATTTTACTCTACGTTGTGTGACATCTGCAGTAAGTACCTGACGAGATGCAGCGAAATGTGCCAGGCAATAAACCGTACTTTATATGGTTTGTGTCTTCGTTATTCGAATTCCCTTTTATTTATTTGGCGTTGGCTAGCTTTGAACTCAAGCCTAGTCCATACACGTTCCTCTACTTCTATTAATTTCGACTACCGGAGAGCGCATTGGAATGATTTTGAAAGTGGATTAACTTTCCCTATTACCAGTTATCAGTTATCAGTTGGGGTATCTTCGTTGCACTCCGGACATGTCCATAGGTGCTCAGATCCTCCCCCCAGCATATTCATCAGCGTCCGGTGGCTAATAGTGCCAGTTCTGTGTTGGTTGACGAGGCGCTTTGTTTTCCCGATGTACCTCTCGCGTCTGGCTGTGCCGATTCTTACTCCCAGGTCTTTCATCCTGGGCAGCGATGTGGAATCACTGACGTCAAAGTCCTCTGTTCTCGCCATATCTTTAAGGACGTTAATAACATCGGCACGATCCATGGGCTGGCCATCTACAGGGGGTGCAGAGCCAGCCAGTTTGTCAGCTCGTTCATTTCCCTCGACTCCCGCATGTCCCGGGACGAAGATGAAGGTGACTTTACGGACAACAGACTTCCGCAGCGATTCAGTCCACTGTCTACGTACAGATCCAGCTTCGATCTTCTGAATCATGCTCATTGAATCACTTAGTACAGACACGTTGGTATAATGCTGTGATTCCAGCCATATGAAAGCCTGTGTAACTGCCATCATCTCCATCGTCATGCTGCTCGTGGTCATAGAGTGGGCACCACTCGATTCTTGAATGGTTCGGCCCGCTGAACGGGCTGTAAATGCCCTATTACCAGTGTCCCTCGCCATCAGGTGAATCCAATCCGACTTCTGAGGTACTTGTAATTTACGTCCCCAAGCCAAGGATGAGAAGTCAACATTTTAATTCAACTGACCGGTGAAGGGGTTGAACCCGCGACCTCAGCATCAGCACGCCGGAAGTATAAGAGCCCTCGCTCTTATCCATATGACATCACACTGATGTTGGACAACAGGATGCCTTCATCCGACATACAGGACTTTGCGTTGGAGCTCAAGCCAACGAACACAAGCAAGCAAGCAAGCAAGTGAAGAAGCAATTAACAAGAGGTTGCACAGCGTGTTGCCTGGCATATGTCACTGCATCTAGTTGGGTGAATACTACAGAGTTATATATTTTATGAAGTATGGTTCCGCCACCATGCTATTGAGTTGAGTGCGTGGAGCGACACTGTTAGCTATGAATTTGGAGTGTAGTGCTTTTACATCTGTCCACGATTGTCTGTATGTTCAGAAAAATGTCAGCCGGCCGGTCGCTGAATTAACTGGGTTGTCTTATGAAGTTATGTGTGGCTGCTGGTTTTCTGGTGACTGCTTCTTTCATCGACGATGAACTGTATTTATCGTGGCGGACCTTTGTGTTGGCATTCTGCCAGGGGCATTATGCATAGTATACCTGTGCGGGATTTTGGTTTGTCGAGACTCCTGTCTGTTCCACTTTTCACATGGGGCAGTGAGAAGCATTTTGTGTGATATCCACTGGTATTGGAACAGAGCATAATGGGGCGACCCTTTACTATGAAGTTGGAACCGCGACTAACTAATCAACAATCATATGAATTGAATATATGAGTTATATTCGATTACCGTAAGGATAACAAAAGCTCCACATTCAATCAATAACACTGTCTATATATTTCATGTAATTAAGCCAAAGTATAATTTATCTATTATAACAGTAAGGGAGTTAGCTTAGTAGTGGAGAGTTAATGAATGCTGCGCATTCATTAACTAGTGGGGAAATCATAGTTGGTGAACGTGTGTGCACAAATGGGTTTAAGTATCCAGGGGTTGCACACACGTCACTTGGGACTCAGACATGAAAGAATCAACAAACATGTCTGCATGTACTTTGACAGCATGAAATGTAATGGATTGAACAAATAAAACTTTTATATAATACAACGCGGAGTCTGTCATCTGTAGTGATGTCAACCACTAACGATCTACGGTTAGGCCATGTTCACACTGTGATATGACGTGATTTGGTGCCGTGACCAGGATTCAGAAATCGTGCTGTCGCGGACACCACTGATCACAGAGGTCCTCAAATAAATCGATTAGAAAATAAAATAAAAGTCAACAGAAGTCATGGAGGTTTGTGCACTCTGGAGGAACAACTTATGTTGGATTTTCAAGTTCTTTGTGATGGGGTTGACCGTTGTTGGAAACGCCACACAACACATAATGTTCTGAGTGATGAAACAGAGCAGCCATCGTCAAGCTTGAATTCATTGTTGACCTGCTCGTTTTTTTCGAAACGTATGGATGTTCCAGATATGCTGCCGTGAAATCTGGTTTTGCTGGAACTATTAACCGTTATCGTTTGAACTACAGTGAAGGTGACCTTGCTTGGCTGAAGGTAAAGTCCGGAGTTCTTGGCCAACGCTTAAAGCAATCAATCAATCAATCAATCAATCAAGCAAGCAATCAATCAATCAAGCAATTAATCAAGCAATTAATCAAGCAATTAATCAATCAATATTGTCTCGATCGTTGTAATTTCAAATCCAGACGAGCACAATCAGCGGCATGGAAACGACTAGAAGGCACCGACTTCGATTGAAGTGAGAAATCCAGAGGCTCTTCTTTTTCTGTTCCTGCGAGAGTAGAGGACAACTATCAAGTTTGTCGATTGGAACCTCTTCCATCAAGTTTGTCGATTGGAACCTCTTCCATCAAGTTTGTCGATTGGAACCTCTTCCATCAAGTTTGTCGATTGGAACCTCTTCCATCAAGTTTGTCGATTGAAACCTCTTCCGTCGTTTTTGTCGATTGGACCATACTTCGTTTCTACCCATAGAACCCAGAACAAACGACAGAGCAGTATAGGTAATAAATAATTACAGATTAATTAATAACATACTCAATTGAACAGAATATTTCTTGCTGCTTACTTTAAGATAATATTGTCTTAAAATATTAGTATATTATATTGGTTAGTACTTTCCATTACAGATTTTTTTTAGAATGGAAGCCCAAGATCTTTCACAAGTAATTAGTGGAGTTGGTGGGGCAATATCATAGACTTTGCAAGGTTTCAAACGGAAATTAGTTTATTAATTAGAAAAATTGATTGATGTAATTTACAAATATTGCAGCATTGCATAGAATGAGGCTTCGTTAACTCAGGTACTAAGAAGCATATAGAAGAAGATATTGTTTTTAGGCTGAGATAGCATAAAGAGTAAAAATGCACCTGAGCAGAGACTTAGGACGCGTGACTGCATGGTTAGGAGAGTTAAAGGTGGCAGTCAGCGAGGTAGAATGTTTCGTACACTGGTTACAGAGTAAAACAACTAATGTAGGAAACAATGAGATAAAAAGGAACAACAAGAATAGCCGAGGATAGCCACTAGTTAATGAAAATAGAGGGCAGTATAGAAGCATTTACGTTAATCCAAATATGACTAGGGTTAGGAGCTGGTATAATGATCAAGGATACAGAAATGGGCATGAGAGAGACTGTTCTAGGAGTTGGCCATCCTATACTGTAAGCGCTAGAAAAAGACGTGACGAATGGTTTGAAAAAAGACAAAGACAATATCTAAACTCAGGTGTAAGAGACAGAGTTGAACCTGTAAATAAAATACAAACTAATCCTAAAATGGTTGCGAATGTGACTAGTGGACAGGAAAAGAAACCGACGGTATTAGTGAAAAAAATAAACCGAGAGACACAGACGCAGGCAGGTAATACGATAGAAAATAGTACGCAGACTCAGGTAGATATTGTAGAGAAAAATACCCAAGTGCAACCGAATAAGAAAATAGTAAGGGGAACGCAGACTATTAAGACGCTAGAAGTTGCAGCACCACCTCAAGTGAAATTTGATAAGGTTGCGCCAGTCAAAATTAAAGAGGATGTTCCGGCAGAACGTAAGCCGCCGTTAAAACCAAGAAACACCAGGATGAAAATTAGAAAAGGTGCTGGGACTAGGACTGCGACCAGTCTATTAGTAAATGTAGGAGATGACACGACAGAGGCATCAGACTTGTCAGAGTGGGACGTTAAATGTATTCCCGACCGAAGGGGTGGTCCTAGAAGTAAGAAAATTGGCAGGGGTGATAGTTCCAACTATAAGGATGTTGCTTCCTCCTCTACAGCTGGGAGAACAACTATAGTTAGTGATTACTCAGAAGACGAGATAGGATGGTATAACGTATATAGGACCTGTTTTGAAAATAGTGAACAGACAGATACAGTAATGACGAGAACAGCAAGTAAACGTAGTAGAAAGAAGAATAGTAATAGAATTAGACAAATATCACAAAAATTGTCCAACTACAGTGGATGACGGGAGAAAACTTATGACCATGAGACCTGAATACTTCAGGGACAGTTCGACATTGAGTGATATGGAAAATGAGTGGTATGAAAAGAAACACACGCCAGTAATAGGAGACAATGAACTGTTTGACTTAGACACATTATATGGATAGTAGAGTTAAGTTTGAGCATAGTGAAGAAGAGAATTAGTTTAACTTGAGAGATGGGTGTTTTCCATTTTGATGGTGTTGCAGTAGGTAATATATGAACTTAGATGGTACGGTAGAAGGTGGAGGAAAATCACAATAGGTGATATATAACCGGCAGGTAGTTGGTAGTTGAGTATTAGAAGAACGAGAGTAGAGTCATGTAAACAAGGCGAGGAGTAATAGATTGGTTGGTGCAGATATATAACTAGAGATTGATCTGAAGAGATGTAGATTCTTGGCCGAGTGGTGAAATATTAAGCGTGGTTACGCGATGCTGAGAGTTACGTGGAGAGAAAAGATGGTGTTCATGAATACATAAGTGTATTGTCTTGCTTGTAGTAAGGAGAGAGTAGGTGATATGTGATGGATCTAGAACAAAATCGGGAAAATTCGTATAGAGAGACGCATTGTCTGAGATAGATGAAGTGACTTAGAGAGTTTGAAAGAATGGTCGTGTTGTGTATTAGGTTGGGACGTCTGACATTTGAATTAACGTTTCGATCGTTGTTGTGGGGAAAAAGCAGATACAGTAGTGGGGGGCAGAGGTAAGATGAGACGAGCGTGCCTAATACGGAGGAAGGAAGAATATGAGAGAATACGAGGAAGTATGTAGCATTGCCTCAGTGGACTAAGTGTGTTGATGGTGATGGGTGGTGAGTAAAAGAGATATTTTGCTAGATTGTCTGTTGAAAGGATCCGAGGGATGACATAAATGTGGCTGCCAGAGATATATAGGTGTGGTGTATTGACTGTTGAGTAAGGTAATGTAAGGTGATGAACATTATGTGTATAAATAGCCAGATAAGGGTGAGATTGTTAAAAGGAGATGGTGAGAATATAGGTAAGTGATGCCAGTTGATGTGTGCAATGAGTAAGGAAACATGTTAGACAGGAATGAATGGTTACTCACGAGATTAGATTGCGTGGCGGTTGTCTGAGAAATTCAAGAAATAGTGATTACGGAGATGGATTTAGAAAAACTAATAGTAAAATACTAGTACGGGAGAATGAGACACGTTAGTTGTGTTAGATGGACGAGATTTAGAAGAAAATATAAATATCGTCATGAGGTAGAAGTGTGATAGTCCAGAGATGATTAAGTGCAAGTGAGAAAATAAGTGGGCGTATAGAGAAATTGATGAAAGTAGGGATTGTTGGTTAGGAAGTGATATCGGGACTGATAAGAAATTCTAGATGTAAATTGTCGATGTATGTTGATTGTTTCATTTCTTATGGTTAGTGATTGGATTGTGAAGGTCCTGTGGCAGTGATTTGGTGTTTCGTTGGTCGTTGTAGGAGGCAGATCTAGTGTTGTTCGGGGGAATTGTCTTGGAATAGGATTGCATGATGCAGAGAAGTGCGAAGAGGTGATTAGTATGTCTCGTTGGAGTGAGGATAGTTGTGAAGAGCTGTCTGTCTGTAAAGGAGGTAGAGATCATCGTTAGTTATACGCGCGCGCTTGCTGTTTCTGAAAGGATAACGATAAGTGTGAGGAAGTGTTGTGATAAGATGTTAGAAATTGTGATGCGTCGGGTGCACGGGTAACTTAAAAGTATAATTAGTGGTTATTCAAGGGAAATAACTAGTTAGAAAGTGGGGATGCCGGGTTACAATTTCCCTTGGTAATTAGATGGGTTGTGGTGTGCTGAGATAGCCATTTGGTATATTGAGCAAGTTGAGCTGTGGTTAACAGTAGTGTTTGATACGTAGTTCGAATACAGTGGTGTTGCTGTGAGGTGGTTTGGTGAGAGATGGAGATTTATGAAGGGAGATGATCGATGGTTTGAGGAGTTGTAAACTTGGAACAGTGCGGAGATATATTCTTTGTACTGAATAGATATAAGAAATGAATTGTTGTGGTACCCCTGCGTTTGGCGGGAGAGAAAATTGTTTTTTGTTTAGTGAGAGTGACATATGCTGAATATGTATTAAGATTTTTAAATATCTGCTAAATACTGATGAATGACTTGTGTTCATTATAGTATATAGATTGTTATATCATTGTTAGTCCATATAAACGACTAATAAGGAAGAGCATTTTGAATGTTGTAAAACATGATTATTATTTGCTTATATTGTGTGGGGATATGTGTATACATATTTAAAACTAGGGGGGTGATGTTGTTTTGTTTTGATTGTCTTGACTCCAATTATGAATTGAATTTGCATATTATTTTGTTGGTTTAAGGATTTTTACCGCTTAAGTTACCTTGACCATGTTTAAAAATTGTTTTTGACGTTCAGTTCTGGGGCATTTTAATATAGACTGGTCCATATTTAAAACACTTCCAGGGAAATTCTGGAGTTGATTTACGTTCAGAAAATAAAGAGAAAGTTAGATAGACAGAAAGAAAGAGAAATTAAGAGGCAAAGGAAATTTAGAATAAATTCCTCAAGTGATGAAGATATGCCAATATTTGAAAATTTATTAAGACATCAAGATAGGAAGATTAGATTGGATTTAGAAAGGAAGAGGTTAGCGGTTGCTAGTAATGGGTATACAGATGCGGAACAAGAGATGGATGAAGAATCAGAAACTGATGAGGATGCTGATATGAAAGATGATAATTCTCCTCGGGAGGATGGCGACATTGATGTAGATATTGCACTTATAGAAAAAAAATTTGGAGTTATTAAGAAAATGGAGAAGTGATAAATAGCGTGGTAGATTATTCTGCAGATTGCAGATAGAAGAAGAAGTTAGAGACGGTATTTGTGAATTTATAAAGAAGAAAGTTAGCAAATAATTTAATCAAGAGTTGTTGAGAGTTGTCGGGATGAGTAGACATAATATTGTAGTAAGTTAGGACTGATTGATATATGTTTTATTATCATTTTGATTTTTAAGTTGAAGTGTTGAGTTTCTCTTAGACGGAAAATAATTGATTAGTAGTTATAATATATTATGGTGTATGTATATATATGGTTTTTCATTTCATCACATATGTTTAATTTGATTAATGTGTGGGGATAAAAATGATGTCAAAGAATGAGGGGGTTGATATTGTTTGCTCTATTGTTTTGACTTCAATTGTTCTTTATAAAATGTGAGGATATGTTAACTTAGCTGTTTATTTTTACAAAACTTTGGTTTTATTTTCTTGAGTTACCCTGGGTGTGTTTAAAATGATTTCTAGCTTGACGTTCAGTTATGGGAAAAATGAAGAGTTGTTTTTGGGAACTTACAGAAAATATGAAACATGCGACTTGAAGTTGAGTTGTATAACGTGTATAACGTTTATGTTGTAGAGAAAGTAATGGAGGAGTATATTTAAAAGTGGCTGGGCTTGTCAGCAACAATTGATAATTACATGTGGGTTAGAAAGAGTTAAACCGTTAAAAATGGTTTGGGGGATTGAATTAGGGACTACATTAGACGGTTCGTAATGTAAATACATGGATTGAAAGCCATGGATGAGGGGAATGACGGGCGATACTGGGTAAATGGGAGTTGAAATAGGAGCTGGGTTGAACAGCGTTTAATGGGAGAATATGGGGGGAATGCCAGGTTGAATTTTGGCATAAGTGGACTCTGGAAGAAGAACACTGTGTTTAACGGTATATTAATAATTTGGAGATTTTGAAAGAATGGTTGAACTTAACGAGGTGAATACTACAAAAGGTTGTAGTTTTGGATTAACATAACTTTTTGAAAAATTATTATTGACGACAATGAAGATAAATTTTGGAAACTTTATTTTATAAAGTTTTGAGAATGCATGGGAAGAGAAATGTGATTACTTCTTACTTTTTCCTTACTTTCTAAACTTCCTTAGGTGCGCACCCAACCAATCTAAACTAAACTTTTTTTCTGTCTATCCTGGAATAGCGAGAATGTGAGTAAGTGAGAAAAAGATAAGGAAAATATCTTCAATTTTTGTCAATCATAATTTAGATGGACACTTTAAAAGCGGTTCGCTTATAGAGAGTTTTGTAGAGAGTTTTTGTGGAGAACTTTATAACGAATTTTGTAGAGAGTTTTGTATTATTGACATTGTATGAAGTATGTCTCTGGTTAGCATTTGGCTATGATGAGATAGGAGGGTGAGATTTGAATTAGGAAATATATGTGAAGGGATTGTTGGGCAGATGTGGTATAGAACAAGAAATATTTCAGTAGAGTTAAGTGGTTAAAGGTTGGGGTTGAGACTTTTTCAGAGAAAATGTCTCCCTGAAGAAGGGGAGGTATATAACAGTAAGGGAGTTAGCTTAGTAGTGGAGAGTTAATGATTATTAATATTTATAATATTATATTTATAATTTTTATTAATAATTATTAATGCGCAGCATTCATTAACTAGTGGGGAAATCATAGTTGGTGAACGTGTGTGCACAAATAGGTTTAAGTATCCAGGGGTTGCACACACGTCACTTGGGACTCAGACATGAAAGAATCAACAAACATGTCTGCATGTACTTTGACAGCATGAAATGTAATGGATTGAACAAATAAAACTTTTATATAATACAACGCGGAGTCTGTCATCTGTAGTGATGTCAACCACTAACGATCTACGGTTAGGCCATGTTCACACTGTGATACTATTCACTTCATACGATATATAACTCTGCAGCAAGCACCTGACGACATGCAGCGAAATATGCCAGGCAATAAAAAGTGCAGCCTTTTATTTTTGCTTTCTGTGTTGCAACGTACGGCGTGCTGCAACAATTTGAGCTCCTCAACGTACGGCGTGCTGCAACAATTTGAGCTCCTGCATCTTTTTGACGGGAGTTTGAAAAACAAAATTGACATTCTTACATCTACTGCCGTAACTTATAATCTTTCTCTTTTGATGTCCAACTGTGAAACGCATTTCTCGAATCTTTAAAACTGCGTGAGTCAGCCAACGGCAGTATGTAACAATATAAGCTTAAGAGATTAAACGAAGTTTAATCTAAGTTAAGGTTGCAAAAGATTAAATCTATTTTGAGAAAACTATCTTAGAGTTACACCGGATATTATATCCTTGTCAGCTAAACGGTGAAAGGTGAAAGTCAAACTCCTAGTAAAGATTGTCTCTTTGCAAAGTTAGCAGTTATGAATAATGTTACATTTGATGCTCTTTAAAGATTGTTTCGGTGTAATAACATTTGTTTTAAAATGGACTATGTTGGATGTCAAGCACTTTTAAGACTAGAAGTTAACTTATTTCCAACGTTTCAAAGACTGATGTGGTGGCATGGAAGCTATTGAATTTGTATTGCAGGCATTTTGTCAGAAACTGCAATTTGAGGAGGTTTTCCTCTATGAAAACTGCCTATTTGGTTTGGTCACTCTGATAGAGTATCAACAACAACAATAATAATAACTTTAAAATAATTTATTCCCTTAGTGAATGTAAACAGAACACAAAAACAATAGGTTGCACATGTGTTGCCTGTCAGGTCGAAACTTCCATTCCAACATTGCGGATAGGTGGTTGAGCTGTTAAGTTTTCTGGATTGTGTTTGTTTCTGGCTACAGCTTGCTTACGCATTTTCCTCATGTTGGATTGGTAGTGCATGGTTCCGTTGCCCAGTTATAGATTTAAGTGCTTGGAACGACACTGTGAGCTGTGGATTTCGTGCGGAGTGCTTTTACATCTGTCCGCGGCTGTTTGTAATGTGAACTGCGTGTTCGGAGAATGGCGACTGGCTGTTGCTCAGCTAGCTAGTTTTGTATTATGCCGTAATGTGTGGCTGCTGCTTTTCTAGTGACTACCGCTTCCATCGATGATGAACTGTAGTTTCTTGGCGAACTGTTGTGTTGGCATTCTGACAGCGGCCTTATGCATGTACTTTCCTGTGCGTGCTGTTGGGTTGTCGGTACTGCTGTTTGTTCAACTTTTCATATGGATCAGTGAGGAGCATTTTGTGTGGCATTTACTGCCACAGGATCGGAGAATTATGTGAGAGACCCTTTGCCGTGAAGTTGGAACCGCGACAAACTAACTGCTTGGCATGTTTCGCTGCATCTGGCCAGGTGCTTACAGAAAACGGAAAAATTCAGGAACACACGAGGCAGATTTGTAATGAGAAACAATGTATATACTATTTTCTATTAAGTTATAATTATGACTTTTTACCGGTCTCTCTGGCCGAGGGGTTACACGACTTTCTCCGTAATCCTGTTTATCCACGCAGGGTCTCACAGCGCGCGAGAATTGGAAGCGGTTCTACCCGCGCTGGTGACTTGCGGGATAACTGAGCCGACCGCTCAGAAAGCAATGGCAAACTACTGAGCGTAATCTTGCCAAGAAATCAACAATCAGCTGAAAGATGTTGACAGCGATGTCCTGTAAAGGATATGCAAACATTTTTTTTATTACTTTTTAAAATTTAATTATTTAAATACTGCCCATCTTATTTGCGATAGGCAAAGCAAACTTAGAGGCACAGGTTTGGCCCATTAGAGCAAGCCTAATTCCACATGTGCCATCATATGATGACGAACTTTCGCTGTTAGTTTTGTTTTCCAATATGACCACCTGCTAAATAATTTTACTGAAAACTGCACGTGGTATTAGTTTCAGAATATTTCACAAAGTCCTTTAAATCAAAATAACTATAATCTAACAATAATCTGATGTAAATCGACCAGGTAGAGAACCAATGGGCGTTGCAATATCTAAAATTAGATAACTAACCACAATTTAACAGTGAATATACGAATTATTTGAAAAAAAGACACGATTCTTGTCCGACATTCTGGAAAGACAGATCTTATGTCGATGTAAATGTTTAATTACCGGGCACTAAAAATTGCGGAAGTTGCGCAAGATATGGAGAATGAAACAAATACGCACTGTCAACATTCAGACGATATACTATACCACGGCAGTACAAGGTAGTTCAATTCAGACGATATAGTGCACCACGGAGGGAATTGGTTAAAACTTAAGAGTAGTATGGGAAGAATGAAAAGATGAAAAAATTAGAACAATGAAGAGAACATAAAAACTTGAAGAAAAAAAAATGTTGCTACTTATCTCAGAATCCGAGGCTGTGATACTTCTTCTTCTTCTCCTGCGTTCACCCGGAGTTTTGTTTTCTTTTTCGGGCGTGATTGCGTTATACCTATTTACAGCAGAGCTGCGTTCTTGCGCCGTTAGGCCGACACATCCGACTTCTGCGGGCATTTGTTGACCGGGTTAACCTTCCCTGGGCTGTGATAATAACATGAATCTTCGCTTTGATACTCTTCTACAGATAGCCGTGGGAGTCTGTGGCGTCTTGGGGAACTGGCTAGGGGATTGTAACGGTTCAGTGAATTGTCACAGTGTCAAATTGTTAGAATGCAACACCATCAGCTATCAGCACTGGCGCTACATCAAAGAAGTATTGCTGCAAGAGCGAGAGGACGCTCGAGAAGAAAACGAATTGACGACATCAAAGATATCATATAGTCTCACGGAACAACATTAACCAGTGCTACCCATCGGGCGCTGGAACGTCAGCTATACCTCCCCACGAAGTTTCACGGCCGTGGTCTTAGCGGCGAAGTGGTTAAACTACTACTGTAGATTGTGGCTTCTATTCCGGTCTCTGTCATTCGTTTCACGAGTAAAGTTTTCTCGGAGACATCTTGGGGTCCACGCTGGAGCGACGGGGTTCGTCCTTTGTGCGACTATTTCGGTAGGCCGAAACAGACCGAGCCATATGCGATAATACCCGGGGCAATGAAAGCGAGCCTCTCGTATTTAAAACTTTAGACGCTAAGATCATGTGATGATGAAGATGATCATGGATGAAGATATTTAAGGTGATACAGAGGACTAAGTCAATGATGAAAATGATGATGAAAAGGAAGATGACATTGGTGAAGATTAAGATTTTCCTTTTGGGCGCTCGCTCGCTTTGAACTCAAACGTAGTGCATACACACTACTTCTAGTAGTGCTAGGCTGAATTTTGCATGTGGATTAGCTTTCCCTATTCCCAGTGTCCCTCGCCATCAGGCGAACCACTCCGATTTCAAAGGTACGTGTAATTTACGTCAAGGACGATAAATCAACATTTTAGTCCAACTGTCCGGTGTAGGGGCTTAAATCCTTACCTCGGCATCAGCGCACCGGAAGTTTAAGAACGCGCGTTCTTATCCATTCGACCATGCTGACGTCCATTGATGATTGAGGATGATGATGTTCATGATGATGAATATGAAGAATATGAAGATGATAATGATGAATATGTTGAAGATGAAGTCAATCTTGCACAAATCTGTGCTAAACCTCAAACACCTGACCTTTGACGTGCATACACATGTGTGACGTACTTCCGTTGAAAGAGTAACAGGGAAGCAATTTGTCCGTAAATGCTGTTGTCTTGCCAGCGGTCATGCACACACAATATATTGCTCGAGGGAAAGCATAATTTTCTAGGGGTAAACAAGTCAAGCTTTAATGTGTGTCCTTTTAGCGCCGTTTACCAATGTGTTGACTACATGTGTCTCATCAATCACATAAGTGTTTATAATAACTGTTATAAACCTTTGAAAGAAGAAAGGAGAAATAATGTTTTTCACATAATTTTTCATACGTCTCATGCACACAAAAGTTCATGGTCGTTATCATGGCCAAGTGGATACGAGAACTTCTTGTTCGTGACCTGGGGACATGAATTACAAGTACCTCAGTAGGAGGAGTGGGTTCGTCTGATGGCGAGGGACACTGGTAATATGGTAAGGTATTCCACACACAAACATCAGTCTGGCACATTAGAAGTAGTAGCACGTGTATGGACTACTTTCGAGTTCAAGGCGAGAGAACGCATTCCGACTTCTGAGGTACTTGTAATTTACATCCCTAAGTCAGTGACGAGAAATCAACATATTGGTCCATCTGATTGGTGTAGATGTTGAACCCGCTACCTCGATATCAGCACGCCGGAAGATTAAGAGATATAAAACAAGTTATATGTAGATTATGAACACAGACAAAAAATATATATATGATGTAATTACACAGGTTTAAACTGAGGAGACGATGGTAATACGAATGAATAACAAAGACTTCTTGAAAGATAGTAATACGAAAAGTGCAACACAGACGTCTTGAAGGATGGTAATACGAAAAGAGAATAACAAAGACGTTTTGACAGATCGTAATACGAAAAGAGAATAACAAAGACGTTTTGACAGATCGTAATACGAAAAGAGAATAACAAAGACGTTTTGACAGATCGTAATACGAAAAGAGAATAACAAAGACGTTTTGACAGATCGTAATACGAAAAGAGTAACAAGAACATCTTGAAATATTGTATTACGAAAAGAGTATCAAAGACGTTTTGAAAACTAACTCACAAACAGAACTGGTTACTTGTATCAGACGTAGACAGTTCACGATCTTTGGGAACATCTTGAGGTGAAAGGAAAAGACTGAATATCTCGTGACACCGGGAAAGGTGGAGGCGAAGAGAGACAGGGAAGACAAAGAAAGAACATGTTTAACAATTTGGCACTGTGACTTGAAGAAAAATGTGATTAGGAAATTATTGGCAGTACACTAGAGAGACGACAGTTGTTAAGATGGATACATAAGTCAACGTTAGAATATGATGATGAAGAAGGGGGACTATGCGATTAGGGGAAGGGGGAGAGGCAGATAAGAGGGGAGAAGAGGAGGAGGAGAAGAAAAAGATGCGGTAGCAGCAGATGGAGAAGAAGAAGAGATGAGAAGGATAAGAAAAGGGAGATGTAGAAGAAGAAGAAGAAGAAGAAGAAGAAGAAGAAGAAGAAGAAGAAGAAGAAGAAGAAGAAGAAGAAGAAGTAGAAGAAGAAGAAGAAGAAGAAGAAGAAGAAGAAGAAGAAGAAGAAGAAGAAGAAGAAGAAGAAGAAGAAGGAGGAGGAGGAGGAGGAGGAGAAGGAGGAGGAGGAGGAGGAGGAGAAGGAAGTGGAGGAAGAGAAGGATTAGAGGAGGGGGAAGAGGAATTAACCAAAAAGAAACTCTCGCCCAAGTATGGATTACACCTGTATCGTTTCACAAATAGATAACACCAGTTTAACAAACAATTACCAGTGAAATATTCTCCCAAGCAGTGCGTGCGATATAGAAAAACAAGGCTTAGATGAAACCCAACAGAGCACGAAACTATTCACGTTGAAAACGAGCCCTTGCACTGTTCATCTGGCTGGATCTCCAGCTGACTGTGTTTATGCTTTGTTCAAGTTTGTCCTGCACTTCTCTTCTTGTGCAGCGTAAACACGGTATATCCTGGATTAGCGGTTAAACGCATCTTATTATCTACATAGCTATCTGCATGTCTGTTTTTTTTTTTTCTGCCTACCTGCCAGTTCTTTTTCCTTCTACTTTTTCCCCTCCTCTTACTCTTCTTATTCTTCTTCGTCATCCTCCCCCTTTTCGTCCTCCTACTCCCCTCCCTCTTCTGTTTCCCTCTTTCCTGACGCTACTGCTCCTCCCACCCTCTTTCTCCTCCTTCTCCTCCTTCTTCTTCACTCCCTCCTTCTACATTTGCCTGATCTCTATCATGACCTGGCGATCATGACTCTCCAATTCCAACTATCATCTGACATGACGAAGCCCATAACCGGGCACTCTCACGAAGTTTATACTTCACCTCGACACCGCAAGGTACAAGAGGAACATGATGAGATGAGATGAGATCTGACATGTTACAGAGTTAATGATGATTATTATTTGTTCCTTGGCTCTCTAAGATTTCCACATTCATCTTTCTCTGTCTTCCTCTGCCTCTCTTACCTTGTGTGTTCCCACACAACACAAATTTCTCTTCATCTTCTGTTTAAACGGTAAATAATAATTATTAGAGGGCCATTTTTCGAGCCTTTTTCTTATTTATTTTTCTTTTTTCTTTTCTGTAATGGGAATAGAGGCCTTGGAGAACATCGTGACAACTGGAAAGATCAATGTGAAAAGAGACAGAGGCAGACCGAAGACCGAGATCTATTGAGAGGCACGAAAGCCTATGCCAGCTGGCAAGGCACATGCTCATGATAAAGGTTCGGCACTCAATGGATGATGTGGCAACACCATACCGGCAAGTCTTAGGTCTCCACACATGTTAGGCTATGTCCACACGGGAGTCCATTCTAAGTTTTAAAGGTTCACATGGATGCGTAGGTCCACGAAGCCAGTCCTTTCCCATATTGAACAGGTGGTTCCTTTAATAACGCAATGTATTTAGATTATCCCGCCATATCCGTGTGTCACGAAGTTGTATTCATGACCGTCGGCCAACAGGCAAGCTTGCTAGTCACTGCGCCACCTCGTGTTTCCTTCCGGGTTTTTTTGTTGTTGTTGGTATATCCCTTATATGACGTTGCAGTGAACATCAGCATTTTTCAGCTGCTGTTGATGTACTAGGCAAGATTACGCTCAGTAGTTTGCATTGCTTTCAGAGCGACCGGTTCTCGCAAAGGTTACGTTACTCACGAGAATATACGGGATTACGGAGAAAGACGTTAACTCCTAGGCCAGGCAGACCGGCCTCTTTCTGTAGTTAGACCTACTTTCTGTAAGACTTCTAGTCCCCCGTATTCATCATCATCTTCAAACGTTGACTTATGTATCCACAGGCTTGTCCATGGGGATGGGACAGCACACATTTGTATTTCCCATGGGATGGGATGGGATGGGACAGCACACATTTGTATTTCCCATGGGACACATGGGACAGTAGCCATGTCATAGCAACTTGATCTACGTCAGAGCTACTCTTAATTTATTTATTATTTTTTTTTTTACCTTTTTACAGCATTTTATCCTTTTTTTTTCTTTATATATTTGTAAATTCTGTAAATCGTGGTGAAAGGCAGTCCCTTGAAGTCACGGTGTTACTGAGTGTAGGATGTGTAAGCCTACGGTACCCTAAAATAGCCAACCAAAAATATGAGTTCCAGGATCTTACTAAAACTGTTGTTGCAAACAAATTAAGTGGGGGTGAATGCCACTTGATTGATGGTCCAAAAGAACTTGTAAAGTCTTCAACAGCTAATGTTAAAGCAGTTAAAATATCTGAAAGTATTTTACCACCATTTGTTTGCTGTGCAAAGTGCAAACCGCTATACAGTTGGTATAAGCTGATTAATGAAAAATTGGTTAATTAAAGTGGTCATGGAGTTGCAATACAGCATAGCATGAAATGTGGTTCCGGTGGTTCTACTAGCATCAAAAGATTTTTTGAAGCCAAGCAGCGGGAAGTAACAAAACCACCACCAACATTGTCAAATGAGTGGCAAAAAACTTTTGTTGAACTAATTACATCACACCCAACAGTATCCATTTCGGCTGGATGTGATATTATATGTGATGCTGCTAATTTTGCTGCAAGATCTACTCATGCTGAAAACAAGGTATATAATTACACTATATCACGGCAAGCCGGTCTCCCTGGCCCTAGGTGTTAGCAGCTTTCTCCGTAACCCCCAATACTCTAATGGTTGACGTGAGCGCACATCAAACTACTGAGCGTAATCTTACCAGAAATCAACAATTAGCTGAAAGATGCTGATGTTGACAGCGATTTTCTGTAAAGGATATGCAAAATATTATTTTATATCACGGTAAACAGTTCTATTTTGGCGCAAGAAAAATTGGCCAAACTGCAGTTTCAAAAATTGTTTCAAAATATGACACAAGATCCAGAATGTGCAATTTCGGGAACAGTTGACTTCTGGTCTGCAAGACAAACATATCTTTTGCCATATGGAGGAATTATTGCATGCGGACTAGATCAAAATTTGGAATGGATTACCTTTCCTCTGTCTCTTATACATATTGATAGTAATCAATCCCATACTGCACAATTTACGCACAGTTTTCCCCCCCAAATCTACCACATCCTCCAGTCCATCGTTTGTGTGTATCAACTTCACAACCATTAAATTATTGGGAAAATGAACATAGGTTTCCACTACTAAAAGCAAGTGCGAAAATTGTTTTGGCCATACCAGTGTCCTCAGCACGAAAATGGATGTTACAAGCTCTCGTTATAAACTCAGTGTATATCAGATTTGCATGTAAGATGAAAATTGTGGAAATGGTTCAGGGATTACCCGGATTAACTGAATTATTAGAAACAGTCGATCAGCAGGAAATTGATAATGTGCTGAATGAGCAGAGTGAATCAGAAACAGAATGAGAGTGTCAGAATGACACTGAATTGTTATATTTAGATTAAACTTTGTTTTAATAAAATACTCTTGACTATTAAAATGAATAAATTCTGTTATTTTACATGTCTCTTTGTACATGTAGTTCTATTTGTAGACACTAACCCCAAACTTTCATAAATTTCATAATTTTATTTGAGCTGCATTCCATAGTAATATTATCATGGGAATCCCATGGGGTGGGATGGGATGGGACAGGCATAAATTACCATGGGATGGGATTGAAAAATGTGTCCCATGGACAAGCCTGTGTATCAATCTTATTCACTGTCGTCTCTCTTGTGTACTGCCAATAATTTCCTGATCACATTTTTCTTCAAGTGAAGGTGTCAAATTGTTAAACATGTTCTTTCTTTGTCTATCCCTGCCTCTCTACCCCTCCACCTTTCCCGATGTCACGAGATATTCCAGTCTTTGAGAAGCTCTACTGTCAGACCTACTTTCTGCAGTTAAATGCCATATATTTCATTGGTCTTTTTCTAACAGTTTTGCCGAGCGATCTAATCGCACATGCAGTTACAACATCGCAGTGATTGTATTTTTTCCTGTCTTCGATATCCTCAGCATTCTTTGCAAAAGCCACAAATCCACCGCTTCGTTTCTCCATCATCTCCCTTCTCATTGTCCATTTGCATCTAAAAAGAAGACCAGCCCCAACAAAGCTTTTCAATAGCAGGATAGTCGTAGTCGAACAGTTCCTACTTCTTAGTATCGGGTGGCTTATAATTGTTCGTTCCTGAACCATGGAAAACCATACGAAATGCTCATTATTGTCCCATGTGAACTCGTGAAGGAAACAAGCCGTCTTTCACATCAAAATGCAGTTCATTGTCTGAGAAGATAGCCGTGCAAGCGAACCACAGCAGCACCGCACACGCATTATCGTATAAGGCAATCACCGAAGTGTGGAAGCTAGCCGTCCGCCATTTTCTGAATCAGTACAGCAAACGTGGGTACACACAAAAAAGCATTCTGAAAGAAATTAACAGCGCCAAGCACTCAACCCAGTAGCTGTTTAACGAAACATACACGCCCAAACATTGGGGAATATGCCCTAGGAAATCGCGCCAGGAGACAACCAGTTCTCACAAGACGTAGGCCCATCCAGGATGCCATTTCGCCATATTGGCCCGGTTGTAATTTCAATAACAGAATGTTGTTGGTTTATCACGCCATATCCGTGTGTCACGGAGCTGCATATTCTAGTGAAAGTGACGTTGCTAAAGTGATTTTTTGCTTCAAGGCTGCTCAACAGCTTTTATTGCATGTCAGAGCAGAGCTTCATCATCATTATGTGCCTTGCCAGCATAGGTCTTCCCATAAATCTCGGTCCTTGGTGCTATGGATGAACTCTGCTGATGTTATTCCTCCATGCCACAGTCTCCGTCCATCCAGATTAATTTCTGTTGGTCTGCTTATGCCTGTTTTCCCACTGATCTTCCCATTTGTCACAATATTCTCCATTGCGTCTCTTCTCATCTCATGACCAAATAATGCAGTTTGTCTCTTTCTTATAGTTGTATCTAATATATGGTTTCATTAACCTCACAAACCTCTTTTAGTTTCATTAGTCTCTTCAAGCGAATCATTGTTAGTTAGTCTGGCAGTTCAAGCTATTCGCAACCGTCGTCTCAGTAACCATATCTCCGTGGTTTCTACCCTTTTATTAAATTGGTCATTAACGTTCCATGATTTGCTGCCATACATCAAAACAGGTTCTATATAACATTTAGGGACTGTCTTACGTCCACGGATAATGGCTTATTACATAAAGTGTTGCCTGAACATTTAGAGAGTTTGCCCTACTAAGTATCAAATTTATTTACCTACCTATTTACCTATCTCCTTACTTACCTATATATCATACTAGCTGCATTTGATCTCCTCCACCAACTTGCCTGTCTGTTCACCTATTTCAAAATTAATGTTTTACGCATATGCTTGCCCATCTAATAGGAAGAAAGAAAGAAAGAAAGAAAGAAAGAAAGTCTTAAAAGTCGAGAGGATCGACTTCATTGCACCGGGTTTTATCCGATATGTCTCGGTCTCTTTCCACAGGACGGCCTGCTGAAAGCGTCGCACAAAGCACGAACTTCGTAGCTCCAGCGAGTCTCCGAGAAAAATGCACTCTCGTGAACCGAAGGACGTGGCTCGAAGCCACAACGTTCGGAGAGTGAGGCAGACGGCTTGACCACTTCGCCACTAAGACACCAAGAAAGAAAGAAAGAAAGAAAGAAAGAAAGAAAGAAAGAAAGAAAGAAAGAAAGAAGAAGGCGTAGGAGAAAGAATGTTATTTCTGAGACAGACGAAGGCAAAACAAACGTCACAAACTGACGAGAAAAGAAACAAGCTTCGTGTAATGTCAGAGACAAGAATGTCATGTTTTGTTTTTCCATTTGCGGATATAAGCTTGCAATTTATTGCAAAAATTACCTTACATGTTTCCTGAACTCACATCCGCCCGAACGTGACAAGGTAGTTTCTTGCTTTGAGCAATGTATACAGGTGTTCAGCACGACCAGTGAAACATGATATTACAAATACTGGAACTGGGTAACTCATCACTATCATCATCATCATCATCATCATCATCATCATCATGATCATCATCATCATCATCATCATCATCATCATCATCATCATCATCATCATCATCATCATCATCATCATCATCATCATCATCATCATCATCATTTGAAGTAGTTGAAGTAGTTGACAATGAATGATCTAAACCAGGAGAGGAAACATTGTCAAACCAGGCCTTGTCTCAACTAGTTTGTAAGTCACTGTCACCTATTGTCTAGAACAGTGGTTCTCAACTGGTGGAGAATTCCCCCCTCCCCCAGGGAGAATTTTAGGGTTTTCAAGAGGGGTGGGGATTAAGATTATTTCAAGATCACGTTAATACAAGAATCGATTACTTGATATTGTTTTTCCCTTCATAATTTACTGTTCTGTACTTCTCGCTCTTCTGAAGTTCGTTTTATAACTTAAGTAGACCTGCAAATCACGTTTTATGTAGACGGCTAGACTTGTTCTAGTATGTGTTATTAAATTTAGCTTCTGTTTTTACGTATAATGTGCAGGGGTGGAGGGGGAAGGATTTATAGGGAGGAAATACGAAAAGGGGGAATGACATTCTGAACATATGGTGAAGGGTCTGGTCTATAGTACCTTTCGCTGTGCACAGGGAAAGGGAGAAAGAGGGGAAGTTGGGGGGGGGGGGTTGATCTTGAGCCTGGAGGATTAAGGCCGCCTGGCTAGT
The DNA here is from genome assembly GCA_963921405.1 of Cepaea hortensis. NCBI lineage: Eukaryota > Metazoa > Mollusca > Gastropoda > Stylommatophora > Helicidae > Cepaea > Cepaea hortensis. The sequence continues at coordinate 15,627,514 of OY992896.1, forward strand.
GCAGTCGCCGCGAACTGTGCAGGTTATAGTTTTCTTTCTAAGTTCACATCAGTGATTATGTCATTTGATCCGCTTGAACCAGACTAGTTATCCTAAGTTCACATCAGTGATTATGTCAGTTGATCCGCTGAAATATGTCTAGTTATTACCGTAAGTTCACATTAGTGATTGTTATGTGATCCTCTAACATCTGTCTAGTTCTCACCATAAATTCACATCAGTGATCTTATCATTTGATACGCCAAAATCTCTCTAAGCTCATATGAGTAATTATGTCATTTAATACGCTGAAATATGTCTAGTTCTTACCGTAAGTTCACATCAGTGATTATATCATTTGATACGCTCGAATGTGTCTTGTTCTCTCTAATCTCACATCCGCTAAAATATGTCCAGTTCTCTCCTTAAATTCGCATAGGTGATTATGTCATTTGATCCGCTAAAATATCTCTAGTTTTCTCCTTAAATCCAGCCAGGTCAATTAAAAAACAAACTATCCGCTTTGATGCGAATTGGAACCCTTGGCCATCCGACCGGTAGGCAACCATCACTAGCTATAGTGGCTTCTGGTATGTAGACTTCATCATCAAGTGCCTTGCCAGCTGGCGTAGCCGTTCATGTCTCTCCTCAGATCTCGGTCTTTGGTGTTTCTGGGTCAACTCTGCTGATGATATACTTCAATGTCATCATTTCAATCTGCTCCCATTATCATGTCTCTTATTCTGCCTCTGGCTCTTTTCTCAGCGATCTTTCCAATTGTCACGATGTTCTCCACTGTCTCTCTTCTCATTACATGACGAAAGCTTGCTGTTTCTCTCTTTTTTATCGTCCTTATAGAATGGTCTTGTATCATTATGTAAGTAAATAGGAAACCAATATGACCCTACTTCCATTCATATAGGGTGTATTTTTAATGACTGTGCAGCGTTTGAAAATATTGCCTGTCCAAGTTTTGAATTCAGGGTTCTAGAGCCTGAGAAATTAAGGCCACCTGGGTAATGCAGTCGCCGCGAACTGTGCAGGTTAGGATTTTCTTGTTGCCCCCGACAGAAGAAAAAAAATCCACACCTTACCGAGGATTCGAACCCGAGTCTCCCAGGAGAGATCCCGGAGTTCTTAGCCATTCAGCCAGCTGCTCCCATACACCCTGTATAATTCGATGAGTCGACGTGACCGAGCTGTTAAGAGCACTCTAGATCTTAAACTTCCCGTGCGCTGACGGTGGGATAGCGGGATCAACCCCTGGACGGGTCAGTTGTACTTCCACGTTCACTTCTCGTTCAGAAAGCAATGGCAAACTACCGAACGTAAACTTGCCTATAACATATGGTTGGGATTGACCGCAACGTCCCACAAAGGACATTAAAAACAGGAGTTAAAGCAACGCTTGCCTGGGACGCCAAAAGTAAAGAGTTAAAGCAATTTGAAGTCATCATGACCCGTAACACCAATGTGGGACGTATGTCATCTCTGACATGGCATCGAGAAGACGTGTCAGAAATCCCATATGGACAAAGGTGCGTGACTGGGTGTTTACATATGGTAATGAACACACGAAGTTCACGAGTGGCAACTAAACACTAAGCTTAATTGTGAATAACAAATATGCCTGTACAAACAAGAGAAACTCCTAACGTTGTAAGTGGGACGATCAGGGACAGTCAGCGGAAGATTTTAGTTTTTGGTCATGGGGTCTCTTCCACTGCAAGCGGAAGTCTCTGTAAGAGCTCTGGTATTTTCTTCTTCTTCTTCTTCTTCTTCTTCTTCTTCTTCTTCTTCTTCTTCTTCTTCTTCTTCTTCTTCTTCTTCTTCTTCTTCTTCTCCTTCTTCTTCTTCTCCTCCTTCTTCTTCTTCTTCGTCTTCTTTCGTTCACTTGAAATTTGTATATAAATACATTGTTGTCTCTTGTATGAATTTAACTTTTCTTTTTGTTTAGATCACTCAGTGGTCCAGCTTGTTGATCTTCCACTGTTGATTCTCTAAACCAGACGGTTCGCCTAGATATGTCCTATTTTGGGCAGTCTTGAAGTATGTGATCTGCTGTCTGCGGCGCAAATCCACATTTGCACATTTCTGATTCACCAATCTTGAGTTGTGTATACATGTGATTGCGTAATCTATTTTGTCCTGTTCTGAGGCGGAGAATAATTATTTGTTCTAGTCTGTCAATACGGTGGTAATCGTCTCTAGCAGGTTTTGGTGGCTTTTTAACTGATTTGATCATTCTTTGCCTTTGATGGCATGTAACGGGTACATCAGGTTGTTCTTCTATTGCTCTTTCCTTAGCTAATCAATCACTGCGAATCTACAACCATGGTCAGACTGAGAGAACAGCAAATTAAAAGAGTTTTGGCCAAACAAGAACACTACGCAGGAAGCCAAAGAAGATTGATAAACCAACACAGAACTGGCGTCGTTAGCCGCTACACGCTGCGGGATTTGCTGAGGAGGGGATCCGAGCACTTATGGACTGAATGGTTTGATGTGCAATGAGGATGATCTGTCGACTAACTAACTAACTAACTAACTAACTAACTAACTAACTAACTAACTAACTAACTAACTAACTAGCTAACTAACTAACTAACTAACTAACTAACTAACTAACTAGCTAGCTAACTAACTAACTAACTAACTAACTAACGAGCTAACTAACTAACTAGCTAACTAACTAACTAACTAACTAGCTAACTAACTAACTAACTAACTAGCTAACTAACTAACTAACTAGCTAGCTAACTAACTAACTAACTAACTAACTAACTAGCTAACTAACTAACTAATTAGCTAACTAACTAACTAACTAACTAACTAACTAACTAACTAACTAACTAACTAATTAACTAACTAACTAACTAACTAACTAACTAACTAACTAACTAATTAACTAACTAACTAACTAACTAACTAACTAACTAACTAACTAGCTAGATAATCGATCAGCTCTCTCATTTCTGTCTCATTTCCGGGTACTCCACTGTGAGATGCAGGTTCTGTGGCGAAGTAGTTACTGACGCAGTTCGTAATCCTGCATACCGAGTTCTAAACACAGATGTGGGTGATTTGGCAGCTGACCGCCTTACGTTGGTTGTTTATGAAATGATATGGGTGCCGGTCGTTCACAAAGCAATTACCGTAAATTTTCCCAGGAATCACGAACAGCCAAAAATGCTGGGGTTGATCGCTACGTCGTGTAACGGATATGCAACTAACTAACACAGTGAGATGGTATCCACAGTATGGTGACTTTACGCCAAGTTCAGAAAGTAGTGTCCGTAGTACTGGCAATTTCCCCACACTGCCCCGGTGTGTTCATTTAGATCATATAAGGAGAACTGCAGCACAGTACATAACTCCGTCACACCGGAAAGGATCCAAACAATTTTGTGGACTTCTCGTTCAGAAAGTTATGGCAAATTAGTGAACTAGAAATTGCCGTGTAAATCACAGTTACAGTATGAATAAAATTTGTGGAACTGAGGTAAAGCTGTGGAAATGTCAACAATATAAAATAACACGAAATAATGGAGATTTATATAATCATTTACGGAAAACATAGGACGTTGCAGTGACCAACCTTCATCAGCAAACACATTGATGACAGTTGGTCGCCGCAACGTCTTTTATTTTCGTAATCGTGTTCTATCTACGAGGGTAAGTTAATAAGTAAGTCACAAATGACTAGAAAAATAACTAAATATGATAACAACTTGAAACCAGTTTATTTGTATACATACATTGTCCCTTTATTTCTCAACATAATTTCCACCAACATTGATGCACGTATCCCATCGTTTTATCAGTCCTCCCAAACCGACTGCATAGAACTGCGTGCTCTGTTTTCTAAACCACGTTTTCACTTCACATTCAACTTCGGCGTTACTCACGAAATGTCTCCAGCCAAGTGGGGCTTCAATGGACTTAGCCCTAGCGATTTCCCGTAAATCGGTACATAGCTGGGTAGAAAAAGTAACGAGGACGAGTCAATAAGTAAGTCACACAGTTCTGTGGGATGGCAGGTAAATGAAAACAAAGCACGCAGTTCTATGCAGCCGGTTTGGGAGGACTGATGGGATAAATGCATCAATGTTGGTGGAAATTGTGTTGAGAAATAAAGGGATAATGTATGTATAAAAGTAAACTTAATTCAAGCTGTTATCATAGTTAGTTATTTTTCTACAGCCATTTGTGACTTACTTATTAACTTACCCTCGTAGTAAATCACAAACAGACAATAGGGACTGTATGTGACTGCAACAAACTGTAAAAGGCATGGAACTTGCTTATCACATTCATTCATTCATTCATTCATTCATTCATTCATTCATTCATTCATTCATTCATTCATGTCATTCAGTAGCATGTCCTTTGCAGAACCTCGCTCCCATAACAACCTTCCGGAAAACTTCTCGGTCATAAGTAAGATGTACTGCGTCCAATACACCCGCCTGGAGACCATCCAGCAACATCATGCACCCATCTTCTCTTTGATCTTCCTCTTCCTCTCTTCCCGGGCATATACCCCTCCATTATTGTTCTTTCCAAACTTTCATGACGTTTCAAGTGACCATAATATTTCAAATATTTCACAGGCGTGTGCCAGGCTCACACATACTATAAATATCAGTTTGTGGATAGATGCTAGAAATATCAGTTTTTGGATAGATGCTAGAAATAACAGTTTGGAATCATCATCATCATCATCATCATCATCATCATCATCATCATCATCATCATCATCATCATCATCATCATCATCATCATCATCATCATCAACTGCCCTGCCAGCTGGCGTAGGCGTTCATGGCTCTCCACAAATCAGTTTGGAATAGGTGCTAGAAATATCGGTTTGTGGATACATTTGTCGCCGTCTGTCGCTGAGTGGTTGAGAACGCAGGGTTCGAAGTCAGGTACTGGCGATTTAGGAGCAGATGGTTTTGCGTTGATTTTCACAATGGTATCAGCCGGTCGTTTAGAAAACAATGCAATTTACTGCAATTTGTTTAGTGGTTAGAAAGTAACAGACAATAATAAAACATGCAGAGGTTGATTACGATGTTCTGTAGAGGATAGCAACACACTTTTAAATCTGTCTGATTGAGAGTCTCTGTGGCGAAGTGTTTCGCCGCTAGCCCCGCGCTCCGAAGGTTGTGGGATGGATATTAACAACATTGTCGACACCTTTATAATCATATTCAGTAGCATTATCATAAGAAGAAGGAGGAAGAAGAGTAGGAGACGAGGAGGAAAAGCAGTAACACAAGGAAGAGGAGCGGGAGAAGAAGGCGGAAGAAGAAGAAGTAGAAGAAGAAGAAGAAGAAGAAGAAGAAGAAGAAGAAGAAGAAGAAGAAGAAGAAGAAGAAGAAGAAGAAGAAGAAGAAGAAGAGGAAGAAGAAGAAGAAGAGGATGAGGAAGAAGAAGAAGAAGAAGAAGAAGAAGAAGAAGAAGAAGAAGAAGAAGAAGAAGAAGAAGAAGAAGAAGAAGAAGAAGAAGAAGAAGAAGAAGAAGAAGAAGAAGAAGAAGAAGAGAAGAAGAAGAAAGAAGAAGAAGAAGAAGAAGAAGAAAGAAGAAGAAGAAGAAGAAGAAGAAGAAGAAGAAGAGGAAGAAGAAGAAGAAGAAGAAGAAGAGGAAGAAGAAGAAGAAGAGAAGAAGAAGAAGAAGAAGAAGAAGAAGAAGAAGAAGAAGAAGAAGAAGAAGAAGAAGAAGAAGAAGAAGAAGAAGAGGATGAGGAAGAAGAAGAAGAAGAAGAAGAAGAAGAAGAAGAAAGAAGAAGAAGAAGAAGAAGAAGAAGAAGAAGAAGAAGAAGAAGAAGAAGAAGAGGAAGAAGAAAGAAGAAGAAGAAGAAGGAAGAAGAGAAGAAGAAGAAGAGAAGAAGAAGAAGAAGAAGAAGAAGAAGAAGAAGAAGAAGAAGAGAAGAAGAGAAGAAAAAGAAGAAGAAGAAGAAGAAGAAGAAGAAGAACTTAATTAAAGTTGTGCATATTCTGCCATGCGATGAAGATGAAACAAATGACTTCCTCATGAAAATTAAAATTTACGGTCCAGCGGTTTTCGCCAGCGCAAGCAGGAAATGTGCAAAGCCATGAACTCACAACTGCCGTCCTGCGACAGTCACAAACGAGAATGTACAGGTAGATGTTATGTCCGTGCGTTATGTTATCACTTTTAAACGAAGAGTGGGCTCTCCTTACTGTTTCACCTCCAGCCAAGGAGACACCGTTTATGTTTAGGTATATTAACTGATTCAGTATCAAACATGTACAGGGTGTATTTTTAATGACTGTGCAGTCTTTGAAAATATTGCCGGTCCAAGTTTTGTATTTACCTATTATGTTGCATAAACTTTATAGACGATAAATACAAAACCTTGGACCAGCCATATTTTCAAACACTGCACAGTCATTAAAAAATACACCCTATAGTACACTGTGGTCAGCATAGCCGAATGGATAAGAGCGCTCATTCTTAAACTTCTGGTGTGCTGACGCCTTTGACTTTGGGACGTAATTTACAACTACGACTTTGAAGTCGCAGTGGGTTCGCCTGAAGGCGAGGGACACTAGTAATAGGAAAGCTAATCCACACCCAAAAATCAGCCCAGTACACTAGAAATAGTAGCACGTGTATGGACTACACTTGAGTTCAAAGCGAGCGAGTGCAAAATAAAAACAAAGTAAATAAATAAATGAACATGTATTATAATTGAAATTTCTGATCAAACTGGTGAAAGTAAAACGAAACAAAACAAATTACAATATGACCCTAGTATGGCGATACGTCGACCTTCTGTGCAAATGGGAGGTCACATTTGGCGATATATTATCCTTCTGCACTGAATTATTTAACACCCGCGTTAGCGAAGCTGATAGCGAACTGCGCTGGTAATTTCATGAGTGGTCGGAAGCGGGTTCGACGTCTGGGGTTCGTCTCCTGCGAAATGTATTGAAGATTGGCCACATATTCCTCTGTGCATTAACCTTTAAAAATGTGAAGGCGCTTACACATCATAGACCCATAGCATACCACTTTTGCCGTATGGCAGTGAATCTTGGAATGTAAATGAACAAATTAGGAAGAGCTTGGAAGCGTTAGCGTGGTGGATAGACGCTGAGCTCCGTGGTGGTGACGTCGACCCACTTGGGGATCGACTTGGGATTTTAAAAACCGACCTGGGTTCCCAGGACGACCCAACCTGAAGAAGAAGAAGAAGGATGATGATGATGAATGATGATGATGATGATGATGATGATGCTATTCAGCAATTTATATCGTATTCGGAGTCTGAAAAGTGTGCCCTGGTCTCTTGTCGTAAGATAGTAAATGGCGTCTTTGGGCGTGACCTAGATAACCTGCAGGTACAATTTATGTCTTAACGGGCCGGCAACGGCCGGCCACGACCGGCACCAACTGACTGTTAGTTCTGGTTTAATGCGGCTTGTTTGGCTACTGAGTGCAGGTAATTCTTAATATCAACCTACATTATTTACCTGAGCTTCTATTTTTAAATTTCAGCGCTGACAGCCTCCAGGACAAATATGTCATTTCTCTTTTTCATTGGGCAGTGACATACTGCGGTGAGACCGTTATGGCGACGTCGCCAGGATACAGCCATGTACTTCCATATTTTATATTACATGAATGTTATTTTCATTCACACCGACAGATCGTCTTCTATGATCCAGAGGAGTGGGAAAACGGAGGAGGAGGAGGTAGAGGAAGAAAAAAAGGAGGTGATAAATTAGATTGTACTCTGCACGTTTTCCAACTGCCGTGGGATTTTATGACTTACGAAATTTATAAACGGACGTCTGTTTTCCGACATTATTTTAGACAACTAGGTATCCATTATCACTACGCAAGAGATGAGGGAGCGTGTGTTATCTTTCTGAATCTATATTTCGTAGGAAAATTACCAGCCCTTCACTGGGATATGAGTTTTTAAACCAGGGGTGGGCATATCACCAATGCTGTGGCAAGAACCGTTCTAGTCAATAAAGTGACATGAATTACCCGACTGGCTTAATTAACTGATAAAGTGCCAAAGAATAATATATCGCCAAATTTGAGCTCTCATTTGGAAAAAAAGGACGATATATCGCCATACCAGGGTCATCGTGCTATTTGTTGTGTTTCGTGTATCCTCCGCAATGTCAACGCTCAGTGAACGGAAATTTACACAATAATACTTTTCCATTTAATTGTGTACCATGTTTGGTCCACACCTACTGTTTGAATCAGTTAAAAGGTCACAACAGGTTAAAGGTAAAAGGGTCGACTTCTTTCCATCATGTTTCACCCCATTTGGCTCAATCTCTCGCCGCAGTATGGCAGGCCCAATGCTAACAGTAGGAACCTCGTAGCTCTAGCTATGGTTCCACGCAGTCTCCTGAAAAAAAAAAAAAGTGCATTCATCGTTTGAACCTCGCGGTCCGGAAGATGAACCCACGACATTTAGAGCGCAAAGCAGACGACATTTAGAGCGCGAAGTAGACGCCTTAACCACTTAGATACGGAGACTGGCTTTGTGCGTTAATTGGCACACTTATGTCGTCATGTTAATTGCCACAATTACGTATTTCGCCACGTTAATTGTCACACGACTGGCAAGAGAAGGTCAACCAGAGAGACGAATGGAGACGGATTGTATCTGCAGCAAAGAACCTCAATGGCTCGGAACGCTGAAGAAGTAGAGGAAGAAGAAGAAGAAGAAGAAGAAGAAGAAGAAGAAGAAGAAGAAGAAGAAGAAGAAGAAGAAGAATTGTCACACTTATTTCGTCACGTTAATTAGCACAATTACTTTGCCACGTTAATTGTGACTATTATTTTGCCACTTTAATTGTCACGATTATTTCGCCGCGTTTGATTCGCCACGTTAATTGTCGAGATTATTTCGCCACATTTAATCACCACAAATATTTCGCCATGTTAATCAGCACAATTATTACGCCACGTTAATTATCACGATTATTTGGTCACGTTAAATGCCACAATTATTTCGTCACGTTAATTGCCAGGATGATTCCGCCACGTTAATTGCCAAGATTATTTGGCTACGTTAATTACCACAATTTTATAGCCACGTTAATTGCCAAGATTATTTCGCCATGTTAATTGCGGCAATTATTTCGCCACGTTAATTATCCCTATTATTTCATCCCGTAATTGTGGAGGCTATTTCCTCACGTTAATTGCCACTATTATTTCGACACGTTAACTGAACCGATTATTTCACGACGTTGTTTTGTCGAGATTATTTCTCCACGTTAATTGCCACGAATGTTTCGACACGTTAATTGCCTCGACACCTATACATGGGCGGTTTACCGTTGTTTTTGCATCACCTCGATACCGCTAGGTACAACAGCCACAAGATGGATGAGCTGAGATGAATTACCTCGTCTTTCTCCTCCACGATAATTACCACCATACTTTGTCGACCAAGCACAAATAGCAAAAATCAGAAGCTGAATTACAAGACCACGTGAATAGTCTAAACGAAATGTGTAGGGAACATAACATGAAAATTAGCACAAGTAAAACAGAGTTACTGACTATAACTAAAGAAGAAAAAGCAACAACGATTAACCTAAACGAACATCCATTGAAACAAGTAAAGAGTTTCAAGTACCTAGGAAGTATAATATCATCAAATGGCAAATCAGAAGACGAGATCGAAATAGAAGCAACAAGGCAAACCAACTCATTCGACAAATGGCACCAATACTAAAGAACAAACATGTATCAATAACTACTAAGAAAGTACTTTACAACACAATCTTCCTACCAACTCTATGTTACCAATGCCAAACCTGGACAATGACAGAAAAATAGAAAAGAAAAATCACAACAACATAAATGAGAATTCCTGAGCAGAATACTCAATGTATCAAGAAGAGATAAGATCAGAAATGAAGAAATCAGGACTAAAGTGGGGGTTATAGCAGCGCTAGATTTTATTAGAAGGTAGTAAGTCAAATGGTTTAGCCATGCAAGTAGGTTACCAACTAACAGTATACCACAACAAGCAATGATGTACAGACCAGAGGGAAACAGAGGAAGAGGCCGACCACGTAAACGATGGACGCAGGGAATAACAGTGTCCATTGGAATATCGAACGAACGAACGAACGAAAGTCTTTATTTTCAAAGGGTTAAGAATTGGGCACGCAGGCCCGTCTGACATTCTGCCCTTCTTCTCTATTTCCTCTCATACATTCTTTCATTCAACATCAGTTATGAAGCAAATTTTGACAACAAAAGAACAATAGCATTAGAACGCATGAAAAATAATCAATAACAAATGACTCACTGAGGCAGTGTTTAACATGGGCATTATAAATATCTAAGGAGGGTGTAACTTGTAATGTAAGGGAATGTTTTTTGGCTAGTTGTCGTTTGAGATAAGTTACCATTATTATTGTATTTTTGTGTTTTTGTTTATGGGGGAATGTAGTTTGTACTGAGGTAGTGCTCAAACAGGTTGCGAATGTATGTATAATGATTGGTGGTGTATTTGATTTCTTGTGGAAGATTGTTCCACAACTGAGCGGCAGAGTATGCTAAGCTTGTTTTATATAAGTCTATCATAGGTTTAGGGACATGAAGTATATTTAGTCGTTCGTGCCATGTAGCACTTCAGAATGAATGACGGAATATATAAGAGAGGAAGAATATGAAGAGTAATCTCGAAGCAACAGATAGCAAAATTCGCCAAGTAACGTGACAATGTAGAAAACGTCACAGCGTGATAGAATAGCAACCAACCAGTTAGGCTTAGGGCTGACATTAAGGAAGGCGGCATAAAGTTCTCAGAGGTGAATTGTTTATGTACATCAGTTAAAAGATGGAAACACTGAAAGGGAACCATAGCTTCTGAAAGAGAGATGATCAAAGTACATTCCAAACTCAGGACTGACGAGTGGCCATGCGTAATTGAATCAATATTCGAAGGTATGGCTCAAGGTTAGAAAGTGACAACCAACAGGAGCTTTGTAAGTAGCTATGATGATAAGAGCAAGGAGGTTATAATAAAGCTAGGCGGTGGAATATTATCGTGGTAGTGGATTGATCTAATATAAAAATAAAATGTGCAGCATTATATTTAAACAATGGCCAAAGGTAGATTGGAGCATTTTGAAATAGGATTTTGTGAATTAGTTTGGCCTTATTAAAAAGTAGGCGTTTGTGGAGTGGCAGTAACCGAAGACGTTTATGTAAGTTAGAATTGTCGGTAAGCTTTTCACCATTAATTAAACGCACTGCCCTTTTCTGGAGTGAATATAGGCGTTTTGTTATTGATTTGGAGCATCCATCCCAGAGTGTGGAGCAGTAATCAATATGTGTTTGTATATGGGAAGTATAGAATATCTTTCTTGTGTTTTCATCAAGGAAATTGTTAATTTTGGCAAGTTGGTATACTGTTTTGGCTATTTGGTTAAAGAGAGCATGAACATGTGCGTTAAAGGTTAGATTTTGATCTATCATAAGACCCAGTGCCTTGTGCTCGGTTACACTTTCTATAGGCATGCTACCAATGTGCAGCTGTAGAGTTCTCTGCGAGTTTAGCGTGTGAAGTCTTTGCCTGGTTCCTTTCAACATAGATTTTGTTTTAGAAATGTTAATTTGCATGCGGTTTTCATCACTCCAGTTAACTACACTATCTATTTCCTGTTGCAAGGATAATTCTAGCACATTACGACCAATAGCGTTTGTACACACTGTGCAGACATCAGCAAATAGATCGCAGGACGACGACATATTTAAGGGAAGATCATTTATATAAATGGCAAATAACAGAGGGCCAAGAATAGACCCCCGAGGTACTCCAATATTAATGGTAATGGCTTGAGATAAAACTTTATTGTGTGATACTACTTGCTTTCTGTCCAATAAAAATAATTTCATTAATGTCATTATATTAAAGCTTAAGGGGGCACTCTACCGCTGTTTATATTTCACCTCGACACCGCAAGGTACAAGAGGAACATGATGAGATGAGATGAGATGAGATGAGATGAGATGAGATGAGACTTTGTCGAGAAATAATCTCCACAGTTACACAGATTCTATCCCGGCTTTGTGACTAGCCCCTGCCTGTTTTACGTATCCACAAAAATCTTTTTCAGGGATATACAAATTTAAAAATCAGTAAAGGTTCCTTTAACACACTTTAAGGCTCATTGGGCACATGTTTCTAACACAGTTCTATAGAACAATCAGCAAGCGTGAGTCATGTGGTCAGTATCCCTCCGGCCGCCTTACCTTCCCAAGATATTTCATGAAACACGACATCCTATCAAGCATGTCGTAAGAGGCGGCTAAGGCAGGGTTGTACTTATGCCAGGCTACCCCACCTAAAAGAGAACAATTCAGCCACAAAATCCAACGATTCATGGACAAGTCATTCATTCAGTAGCAAGTCCTTTGCAAAACCTCGCTTCCATAACAACCTTCGGGAAAATTTCTCGATCACAAGCAAGATGTCCCGCGTCCGATACACCCATCTGGAGATCATCTGCCACATCCTGCACCCATCTTCTCTTTGTCTTTCCTCTTCCTCTGGACAAGTCACATAAGGGGGGGGGGGGAGGGGGGTGAAGAAATACTGCCAATAAAGAAGAAAAGGCAGGGACTTATTGCGGTTAGAGTATGGTGGCGACTCCGGTAGGATACTGCCATGTACATTCATATTCATAAATGTAGCTTAATTACATTAACATTACTTTCATTCACACCGACAATGTAAAGGAGTGTGTAGGGAAATAACACTAGTGAATAGGGAAATAACCACTTTTTTTGTTTTGTTCGCATATCCTTTACAGGACATCGCTGTTAACATCAGCAACTTTCAGCCGATTGTTGATTTCTTGGCAAGATTACGCTCAGTAGTTTGCCATTGCTTTCTGAGCGGCCGGCTCACATACCCCTAAGTTACCAACGCGGCGATAACCACTACCGATTCTCGTGCAAATTACGTCCTCACGTGCATATACGGGATTACAGAGAAAGTTGCTAAACCCTAGGCCAGGGAGACCGGCAAATAAAATAACCACTAGAGTAAAGGCATATAGCTACGAGTGTATAGTAACGTCGCCACTAGTGTATAGGAATGTAGCCACTATTGTATAGGAATGTAGCCACTAGTGTATAGGAATGTAGCCACTAGTGTATAGGAATGTAGCCACTAGTGTATAGGAATGTAGCCACTAGTGTATAGGAATGTAGCCACTAGTGTATAGGAATGTAGCCACGAATGTGTAGGAATGTATCCATTTGCATGTAGTAATATAGCCACTTTTTTTTTGCATATCCTTTTACAGGACATCGCTGTCAACACCAGCATCTTTCAGCTGTATGTGATTTCTTGGCAAGATTACGCTCAATAGTTTGCCATTGCTTTCTGAGCGGCCGGCTCACATACCCCGTAAGTTACCGATGCGATTCGAACCACTGCTGATTCTCACCGTCATCACGTCACCGACAAGAGTATACGAGATTACGGAGAAAAGTCATAACCTCTAAGCCACGAAGCCGGCAATATAGCCACTAGTGTATAGGAATGTAGCCACTAGTGTATAGGAATGTAGCCACTAGTGTATAGGAATGTAGCCACTAGTGTATAGGAATGTAGCCACTAGTGTATAGGAATGTAGCCACGAATGTGTAGGAATGTATCCATTAACATGTAGTAATATAGCCACTAGTGTATAGTAATATAGCCACTAGTGTATAGTAATATAGCCACTAGTGTATAGTAATATAGCCACTAGTGTATAGTGATATAGCCACTAGTATATAGGAATGTAGCCTCTAGTGTATAGGAATGTAGCCACTAGTGTATAGGAATGTAGCCTCTAGTGTATAGTGATATAGCCACTAGTGTATAGTAATATAGCCACTAGTGTATAGGAATGTAGCCACTAGTGTATAGGAATGTAGCCACTAGTGTATAGTGATATAGCCACTAGTGTATAGTAATATAGCCACTAGTGTATTGGAATGTAGCCTCTAGTGTATAGGAATGTAGCCACTAGTATATATATGAATGCAGTCATTAGTATATAGGAATGCAGTCACTATTGTGTAGCAATGTAGCCACCAGTGTATAGTAATGTAGAGATTAGTATATAGGGCTGTAGCCACTAATGTATATAGGAATATAGCCACTAGTGTATAGGAATGCAACCATGTGTGTGTATAGGGAATAAGCCACTTGTGTATATATGAAATAAGCCACTAGTGTATTTAAGAATGTAGCCACTTGGTGTATATAGACATATAGAAACTAGTGAATATAGAAATATAGCTACTAGTGTATATAGGAATGTAGCTATTTGTATGTAGGAATATAGCCTCCTGTGTATAGAAATATAGCTTGTGGTTCTTCGTCTTGGTTCCTGGTAGAGAGAAGTTCGTCACACCACGTGCTACACATTAGAAGTCAATGGGTCCGACCTCGAGACACATCCACCCAAGGTAAAGGGCTCTATCTACCCGTGGGTAATTTACTGTTCCCAGACAATGTTGCCACAACGGTGTCTTTACGGCCTACTCTTTGTGATTTACAACTGCTGTGGAATGTTTAACGTGTACAACTTGTTGCATCATGTCGTGAAAGCTGGAATACTTTGGACATATTAAATATCACAGTGGCTTGGAGAGTACAGTGATGGAAGGCCTGGGTTCTGGAATCGATCCATCAACAATTTGACGTCCTGGTTGTAGAACTCCAGCCAGCGCCTAGCCCAGAACGAAAGAATGAACGAACGAATGAACGAACGAAAGAACGAACGAACTTTATTTTCAAAGGGTAACAAATTGGGCACGCAGACCCGTCTTACATTCGGCAATCCAATCACTCATCTTTCGTTCATCAATAGTGCATGATACATTCACAGAGGACAAAAACATTGTCAAATGAATGTTGTAAACATAAACAATGTTACTAGACACATCCCCACCCACCCACACATCCCCACCCACCCACACATATCCCACCCATCACACATCCCCACACACACATCCCCGACCCACACATCACCCAATCACACATCCCCCACCTACACACATCTCCCACCCACACACACATCCCCCACTCATCCCATAACCCACTCAGACACACCCACCCACACATCCTCCACCAATCGTCCACAGACCCCCCCCCCCAACCACGCCTCCAAACACATATCCCCAACCACACATCCCCCTCCCGCAGAACAACATTACCAGTTGAGTTATCAAATCCTGATTGTTGGAAAAATGATGGCATGCCCACCAACTACCTTCTACCACAGTCTTCTCCTGAAGTTTCGAGAAGAAACCAACCGCAAAAGACGCAGGATGCTGTCTAGGGGCGTTTGCCTGCTTTAAGACCCACAAACAGTATTCAGAGACAAGAGGATCGACTTCACTGCACCGGGTATATCCCATATGGCTCAGTCTCTTTCCACAGGGCATCCCGCCGAAAGCGTCGCACAAAACGCGAATTCTGTAACTCCAGCGACGACCTCAAGAGTCTCCGAAAATATTACACTCGTGAAATGAACGACGCAGCCAAGAATCGAACCCACGACTTTCTGAGCCTCGAGCAGACGGCTTATCTACTTCGCCACGGAGACTCCCTGTTTCGTGACAATGCGCTGCCTCATGCAGCTCGTGGCATCATTAGCCGCGTTCATCACTGCGGACATGGCATCATGCTCCATTTGCAATTCTTACCGTCTTGGCATCAAGTAGTTTCTTCCTGTTTCCATACATGACACATTAGCTTCGTGGCCATCGTATTTTGCACCTACCAAAACTTCTTCTTCTTCTTCTACTTCTTCTTCTTCTACTTCTTCTTCTTCTTCTTCTTCTTCTTCTTCTTCTTCTTCTTCTTCTTCTTCTTCTTCTTCTTCTTCTTCTTCTTCTTCTTCTTCTTCTTCTTCTTCTTCTTCTTTTTGTAACCAACGTTTGCTACACTTCTATACCGATATGGATCACTAATAGGAAGTATTGTTTCAGGTCTTCACCGGTGCTCCGGAGTGTTCCTCGAATGGTCGATCCATCCGGCCAGATTTCTCCCCTCAGTTCAGCTAAGTGCGTCATGTTGAGGAATTAAAACGTTGAGAAGGATTAACATTCACATCAATTTCCAAGTACATTCAAACTAAACTACTATCACTCTGTATAGCTGCCTATCTTCATCCCTCACCAGCTCATTTCGTCTACCGTACCTTTCGTCCTTTCCCCACAGCCACTTAGCTACATCTCTTTATATCTACTTTGAGACCAGTATGACCGAATAGAAAAAAAACACGTGTAAGGGGTTCACTCCTACACCGGACAGTTTGACTAAAATGTTGACTTCTCGTCCTTGACTTTGGGACGTAAATTACAAGTACCTCTGAAGTCGAATTGGGTTCGCCTGATGACAATGGACACTGTTATATATAATTCAGTTCCTTACTACTTTAAACAGTGTGTAAGGACTACGCTTGAGTTTAAGCGAGCGAACAAACAAGATATTTATTTTTCCGCGTTTCCATCCTGTTTTCTGGATATTGCGGTCAACACCAGCATCTTTCAGCTGTATGTTGATTCCTAGGCTAGATTACGCTCATAAGCACGCCACGACTTTCTGAGCGACCGGCTCCATTCTCTCATAAGTCACTGGCGCGACTCGAACCACTTCTAATTCTCGTGCGCTCCCGTCAACCACGAGAGTATTCGGGGTTAACGGAGAAAGCTGTAAACTCCTCGGCCAGGATGTCCAGCACCACTTGAAGCTAGGTCTAAGCGAGTGGGCGCAGAAAAAAAAATAGTTACTTTGTTCATATCTACCTACCCGCATTCCTAACCACCTGCCTGCCGACCCACATCAGTTCATAGTTATCTAACATTGGTTTCCTGGCTTACAATAAAGGCCCAAACTATAACACTCCGCTCTAACACAGCTCCCATGGCCATCGCGCTGCGCCAAAGTTGCAGTCACTGTACCGTATCGTGGGAACAGATCAGAAAGCAAGCCAAACAAGTAAACAAGAGATCTAGATGAAAGCAAACTTTTGATCGTAAACAAGGCTACTGCCTTGCATAAATAATTAATAAATAAAGAAGGGAGATTACAACCTTTCTTCCTCATCTCCAATTGCTTTCGCAACTTGGCGAATCAAAACATATCTGTGCCTTGGGGTAGAAACTGACACTGGCCTTGTAGGAGCATGAACTGAACGCTCTTCGGGGCTACACCACCCGACCTGTGAGGAGGATTAGTGTATTGTATATACTCTCTTTTAAACCAAGTCACATTTGTTTAGTTTGTGTGCGTTTGTTGCTTTGGTACGTGTGGCAAAGGATTGCTTGGAGAGAGAAAGCGGAGAACAAAAGAAGAGAGCACGCCAAAAAAAAAAACCAGACAAAATACTGTACCAGGTCCTTTTCAGACATCACGGCCCGACGGAAAGTTGCCCGATCGCTTGCCTTATGCACCCAAACTCTCAGCGTCTGCAGTGTCGTGTGTCCACCTTCTTGCTGTGGACCCCTTGCCGCTTCATCCAGGGATCATGCATTCTATGTTCTTTCCAGGCCGTAGTGACATTAAATATGGCTGGGGTATTTCAGTTTCCGAGTCATGACGCTGTCTATGAGTCAGTTTTATTCGGTGTTCAAGCCTTGACGAATTTCATTATTTTTCTTCGTCTTGTTGCACGATGCGGACTCTCTTTCGAAGGTGTTACGAACACTGTTCGTAATCCCGTATACCCGCCTTCGAAACACTGCTGAGGTCAACAATTCCTTGGACCCCTAGATGAATTATCTAAATGTTTTGACAGTGGCTAAGGAAACAAGGACAACCGATCACAGATATCAGAAAGAGGCAGTAATCTTTTCCTGGCCATGTTAAGAGACGGAAAAAAACTGAAACGTGTAACAACTGGAAAGATTCATGGAAAGAGAGGCAGAGAAAGACAACGAGAAAAGATTTCTGATAGTCTTAGTAAGAGCCTCCGTGGCGAACTGGTTACGCCACCGGCCCCAGGCTCCAATGTTGTATGCTTGATTCTTTAGACACCTGGCACTTAGATTACTGACACTTAGATATCAGGCACTTAGACTTCTGGTCCTTTGATTTATGCCACTTAGACACCTGGCACTTAGACACCTGGCACTTAGATTCCTGGCACTTAGACACCTGTCACTTAGACACCTGGCATTTAGACACCTGTCATTTAGACTCCTGGCACTTAGACTCCTGGCACTTAGACTCCTGGCTTTTAGACTCCTGGCACTTAGATACCTGGCACTTATACATCTGGCACTTAGACTCCTGGCACTTAGACTCCTGACACTTAGACTCCTGGCACTTAGATACCTGGCACTTATACATCTGGCACTTAGACTCCTTGCACTTAGACTCCTTGCACTTAGACTCCTGGCACTTAGACTCCTGGCACTTAGATACCTGGCACTTAGATACCTGGCACTTAGATACCTGGCACTTAGACTCCTGGCACTTAGACTCCTGTCACTTAGATACCTGGCACTTATACGCCTGGCACTTATACGCCTGGCACTTAGACTACAGGCCCTGAAGCTACGGAGGTCGTGCTCTGTGCGACGCTTTCGGGAGGTCATCCTACGGATAGAGCCCGAGCCATATGGGATAAAACCTGGTGCCAAGACGGTGGTCATCTTCCCTTTTAAACTTCTATTGTTTTTATAAAAGGTGTCAGCACATAAACTGATCCGTGCTGCTGGGGATTGTAAAATATGGCCAAGCATGATTGTCTACGTCAGTCAGCAAGTTACTTGATGATGAACGTTCGATGCATTGACATTCAGGTTACCTGAGAGATTAAAAGAGCGCGTATTCATCCGAACCATAAGAAGAGGATGAATGACCATGTAAATGATGGAGTCCATGAGATTCTCGATATATATATATATATATATATATATATATATATATATATATATATATATATATATATATATATATATATATATATATATGACGCCCATAAACGGGCACTCTCCTGCTGTTTATTCTTCACCTCAACACCGCAAGGTAGGCATTAGATGAGGTGAGATCGATTGTCGTGGAGTCGATGTAGCAACTGTTCTTTTGACCTGGTACCAAAATACCATCTCCACGGGCATAGGGACTGTACATCAGCGATCTCCTTCACTTCTCCAAGTTCAGAAACCTAATGGGTGAGCAAGACCACTCCGAGAAATTCACACATGCCCAGAAGCATATTAAAATGTAACATTTTCATGATTTAGCACAGGACCTGTGAATTGGTTGGGATTGGATCTGGGTTGCTTATGTTCCCTTTACCAGTTTTCTACACTTTAATATACTGTGTATAATGTAACAACAACAAAGTAGTTTAGGCCCTACAGCGATACTAAAACAGACATGTTCAAACCTGATTATAGTGTGTTTTTTTTTGGTTGCCTCAATATAAAATTCAATATCTCAGTAACGGGCTGAGATAAAATGATGAGATTTAGTATATAACGTTATCATTATGTCCACCCAACAAAACAATTTTTGTTCTGGAGATTTTACAGCAGATTTTAAAGTTAGCTTATATACGGTATATTAATTATGACTTAAAGATTACGACCATGATTTTAACAGTTTTACAGCTTCCCCAAGATTCGACCCAAATTATTCAAAATTTTCACGTGACTTTCGTTTTCAAACAAACAGCGCGAAGATTCAGAGGCGTCTCCAAATGTGGGTTCTTTCATGAAACGTGATTATATAAATAAACTAGCTGACAAGGCCCGGTTTCTGGTGGAAATCAATCAATCAATCAATCAATCTATCTGTCTGTCTGTCTGTCTGTCTGTCTGTCTGTCTGTCTGTCTGTCTGTCTGAATGTCTGTCTGTCTGAATGTCTGCCGGTCGGCTGACCCATCCACCTACCCACCGACCCACCGACCTACCGATATCTATATATCTATCTATCTATCTATCTATCTATCTATCTATCTATCTATCTATCTATCTATTCTATCTATCTATCTATCTATCTATCTATCTATCTATCTATCTGCCTGCCTGCCAGCCCGACCACCCACCCACCGACCGACCGACCGACCTACCGATTATCTATCTATCTATCTATCTATCTATCTATCTATCTATCTATCTATCTATCTATCTATCTATCTATCTATCTATCTATCTGTCTGTCTGTCTGTCTGTCTGTCTGCCTGTCTGCCTGCCGGCCCACCCACCCACCCACCGACCGATCGACCGACGTACCGATATCTATCTATCTATCTATCTATCTATCTATCTATCTATCTATCTATCTATCTATCTATCTATCTATCTATCTAATCTATCTAATCTATATGTCTGTCTGTCTGCCTGCCTGCCGGCGCACCCACCCACATACCGACCGACCGACCGACCGACAGATATCTATCTATCTATCTATCTATCTATCTATCTATCTATCTATCTATCTATCTATCTATCTATCTAATATATCTATCTATCTATCTGTCTGTCTGTCTGTCTGCCTGTCTGCCTGCCGGCCCACCCACCCACCGACCAACCGACCGACGTACCGATATCTATCTATCTCTATCTATCTATCTATCTATCTATCTATCTATCTATCTATCTATCTATCTATCTATCTATCTATCTAATCTATCTAATCTATCTGTCTGTCTGTCTGTCTGCCTGCCTGCCGGCCCACCCACCCACATACCGACCGACAGATATCTATCTATCTATCTATCTATCTGTCTATCTGTCTATCTATCTATCTATCTATCTATCTATCTATCTATCTATCTATCTATCTATCTATCTATCTATCTATCTGTCTGTCTGTCTGTCTGTCTGCCTGTCTGCCTGCCGGCCCACCCACCCACCCACCGACCGATCGACCGACGTACCGATATCTATCTATCTATCTATCTATCTATCTATCTATCTATCTATCTAATCTATCTAATCTATATGTCTGTCTGTCTGCCTGCCTGCCGGCGCACCCACCCACATACCGACCGACCGACCGACCGACCGATATCTATCTATCTATCTATCTATCTATCTATCTATCTATCTATCTATCTATCTATCTATCTAATATATCTATCTATCTATCTGTCTGTCTGTCTGTCTGCCTGTGTGCCTGCCGGCCCACCCACCCACCGACCAACCGACCGACGTACCGATATCTATCTATCTCTATCTATCTATCTATCTATCTATCTATCTATCTATCTATCTAATCTATCTAATCTATCTAATCTATCTGTCTGTCTGTCTGCCTGCCTGCCTGCCGGCCCACCCACCCACATACCGACCGACAGATATCTATCTATCTATCTATCTATCTGTCTATCTGTCTATCTATCTATCTATCTATCTATCTATCTATCTATCTAATCTATCTAATCTATATGTCTGTCTGTCTGCCTGCCTGCCGGCGCACCCACCCACATACCGACCGACCGACCGACCGACAGATATCTATCTATCTATCTATCTATCTATCTATCTATCTATCTATCTATCTATCTATCTATCTATCTATCTATCTAATATATCTATCTATCTATCTGTCTGTCTGTCTGTCTGTCTGTCTGTCTGTCTGTCTGCCTGCCGGCCCACCCACCCACCGACCAACCGACCGACGTACCGATATCTATCTATCTATCTATCTATCTATCTATCTATCAATCAATCTATCTATATATCTATCTGTCTGTCTGTCTGTCTGTCTGTATGTCTGTCTGTATGTCTGTCTGTCTCTCTGCCTGCCTGCCGGCCCACCCACCCACATACCGACCGACCGACCGACAGATATCTATCTATCTATCTATCCATCTATCTATCTATCTATCTATCTATCTATCTATCTATCTATTTATCTATCTATCTAATCTATCTGTCTGTCTGTCTGCCTGACTGCCTGCCTGCCGGCCCACCCACCCACCAACCGACCGACCGACCGACCTACCGATATCTATCTATCTATCTATCTATCTATCTATCTATCTATCTATCTATCTATCTATCTATCTATCTATCTATCTATCTAATCTAATCTAATCTATCTGTCTGTCCTATCTATCTAATCTATCTGTCTGTCCTATCTATCTAATCTATCTGTCTGTCTGTCTGCCTGCCTGCCGGCCCACCCACCCATTAACCGACCGACCTACCGATATCTATCTATCTATCTATCTATCTATCTATCTATCTATCTATCTATCTATCTATCTATCTATCTATCTATCTATCTATCTATCTATCTATCTATCTATCTATTTATCTATCTATCTGCCTGCCTGCCGGCCCGACCACCCACCCACCGACAGACCGACCGACCTACCGATATCAATCTATCTAATCTATCTATCTGTCCTATCTATCTAATCTATCTGTCTGTCTGTCTGCCTGCCTGCCCACCCACCCACTAACCGACCGACCTACCGATATCGATCGATCTATCTATCTATCTATCTATCTATCTATCTATCTATCTATCTATCTATCTATCTATCTATCTATCTATCTATCTATCTATCTATCTATCTATCTATCCATCTATCTATCTATCTATCTATCTAATCTATCTGTCTGTCTGCCTGCCTGCCTGCCGACCCACCCACCCACCCACCGACCGACCGACCCACCGACCGACCGATCCACCCACTCAGCCAGCCAGCCAGCCAGCCATCCATCCACCCACCTATCTTTCTGCCTACCTACCTACCTTTCTGTCTGTCTGTCCGGGCCGCATCATTCATTTTATTCGGAGACTGCCGAGGGTCGTCGCTGGAGCTACGGAGTTCGTGCTTTGTGCGACGCTTTCCGCGCTGCGGAAAGAAACTGAGCCATATGGGATAAAAACCCTGTGCAATGCAGCCGATTCTGTCGACTGTAAGCTACTTCTTTGATTGCACCCACTCCCATACGAATCCAGATACGCCTTTGTTTGTCATCTGAATTTGCAGGTCCTCATTACCGTAAACATAACATTTTTAACAAGAAATCACTAGTTGTTAAGCAAAACATCAAAGGAATGATGCCGCTTTTAATGATTTAAGTTGTTTTGGGACCTATCAAAGACATATTCCTTGGGTGGGGGTAAATATAAGACGGCTGGAAAAATTTCATAACGATGCAACAGATAGTTTTCAAAATAATTGATCTTGAATGACGGCATAAATTTCCGGACAGACTATAGGACCTCAGTCTAGACAAACAATAATCAATGTGGTGGGAATAATGTACCAAAAATATAATTTAATAATATTATAAAAACCAAATAAAATATAAATAAAATAAGTATGAGTAAAATGCAACACAACTGTCTCACATATCCATAGATAAAACATGTGTCCAAAAAAATACAAACACAACATTGGAAAACTAAAATTTAATTAAAACGCGCAATCAATGTACATTAAAACATAATAGGAATGTTAACAAATGGGAAGATGAAGGTTGAGTTTGTGACAACTTTAAATAGCAATAATGTTGAGGAGTGTAAGTGGGAAATCGGGAATAATAGTACTAAAAATGGGAAATATCAGATCCATCCATCCATTGGCACCTTGCCGTCTTGACAGACGATAGTTTGTGCTTTAAAAAGGCATAATAACTTTTAACTATGGCGGTAGCGAGTGTGACTGATAAGGCCAATTTGCGCTGTAAATGTCCGTTCACAGTGGGTGCATCTGAACACGTGGTCATTTCCACCATCATGCACCATCTTACGTCTCAAACGCTTGGTGAGTGATTTTTCTGCAATAATTTTCTCCTTTGACTTTATTCCATTTCTGATATTTGCCCTCCATGCAACACGTTCAGGGGCGACTTGCTCCCAATGTGCATTATCAAAGCCTGTATCAATCATGTCCCGCTTACACACATCTTTGTATCGTAGTAGAGGCCGACCCTGAGATCTCTTACCCATCTGTAATTCACCAAAAAAGATATCCTTTGGTATTCTACCATCATCCATCCTCCTAAGATGTCCTATCCATCTAAGTCTACGAAGACTGAGCATGGAATAAACTGTCACACAACCTGATCTTTCCAATACTTCAGTATTTGTGATTTTGTCTTGCCACTTAATACCAAGAATTCTTCGCAAACACCGCATATGAAAGCTGTTTAAGACCAGGGATGGAGTTATTGCCTCTCCATAGCACAAAGCCTGGGCTAAAATATAGAGATCATGTGTTGCCCATGCAGCATGATCCCTCTCTCGGCCTGCCTAGTTCACTCCAGAGGAAAGGTAACACCTATACATCTGGAACAAGACAAGCTGCAGAAGCTGCCGGATCAGCAAAGCAATGCTCTAACTGTCCGCCTGTCGGAGCTTCGATCCTAGACCAATCGCCAACCAAGGCTTAGGGCCTGGTCTGCCCTGCCATGACAATTTTGTCTTTAGCTTGCATTTCCTCGCACCAGGGTAAGGCTTGTACTCTCCCAATTGCGCTCTTCCGCCCGAAGCCGTTGGCACAATGTGGGGTGTCGGGTTTGGTAAGCGCCGCCCAACGTTCGGCGCTAACAGAAACCAGGTAGTACCGTCTACTGTTATACGGTAGCTCAGTCATAAGATCAATGGTGAACTTAAACATTAACTATTATATAGAAATGAGGGCAATATCAGATCAATGGTGAAATTAAACATTAACTGTTATATAGAAATGAGGGCAATATCAGATCAATGGTGAAATTCAACATTAACTATTATATAGAAATAACATGATGAAAGAAGTGGGGTAGGGCGTGGGATGGGTCAATGGTAACAGGAAACAAAAGGACCTAAGTTGCACTGTAGCACCCATACATAATTGATTCCTACTGGATGGAGACACCCTATAGTGGAAATTAAACGGTTCTCCATTTTCAGTCTGACAGAGCTGTTCTAATAACACTGCTATATAGTAGTGCATCATGCCCTCCCCCCCCCCCCCTCCCTCACATTTTTAAGGATCTGGGAAATTTAAATGATTAGAAACAGGCTTGCAGAAAAGTGATGTGATATCCATCAGATGTTCCCTAAATCAACCTGCTGGACGTCCGCCTGGGGTATTTCATTGTCAATAGACTTAAATTTTGTCCAGAGGGATGGAAAAGATTAAAATTCGATGAATAAATGATTGTATGTATAACTACCAAGCGTCATGAGTGTTTACTGGGTCCTAGATGAACTCAGATAATCTGTAATGGAGACAAAGTTATGGTTGGATATGTTACATGATAATGATGATCATCATCGTCTTCAATGTCTACATTCAAGCGTCATGGAGATGAATAGTTGATATCCCAGTGCCTGACAGGTGGCACTGGAAAGTGCTAATCTGAAGGATTGTACAGTGTTTTTATTTCCTCAGTTTATTCTTGTCTCAGGCGCCCTCTTGCTCTCATACCAGATCTTCTTTGATGTAGTGCCAGTGCTGGTAGCTGATGGAGTTGCATTCTAGCGAGATGGTTGAACTATTTGATATTCTGCCTTTCAATTATATAGCATAAGGTGTTGATCCCAGTGTCTGTATGATAACATCATTTCTTACTCGGTCTCAGATGTTTAAGTTGGAAGATCTTCTCACGCATCTCATCTCACAGGTGTGGTTTTGTTTAAGTGTGATTTGGATAACATGGTGATGTGATCAGGAAATGTGGCAAGGGACATCACTGCTGATACATTCTCCAAACACCTCCACATTTCCACTGCTGCTAGAACCGTTATGGGCTAGCTCTTCTCGTGCATCTCATCTCACAGATGTGATTTTGCTTAAGTGTGATTTGGGAAACAAGGAGATGTGATGAGGCAATATGGCAAGGGACATCACTGCTGATACATTCTCCAAATACCTCCACATTTCCACTGATGTTCAAACCGTTATGGGCAGCTGTTCTCACGTATCTCATCTCACAGGTGTAGTTTTACTTAAGTGTGATTTGCATAACAAGGTGATGTGATCAGGAAATATGGCAAGGGACATCACTGCTGATACATTCTCCAAATACCTCCACATTTCCACTGCTGTTCAACCCGCTATGGGCAGCCCTTCTCACATATCTCACAGGTGTAGTTTTACTTAAGTGTGATTTGGGTAACATGGTGATGTGATCATGAAATATGGCAAGGGACATCACTGCTGATACATTCTCCAAATACCTCCACATTTCCGCTGAGGTTCAAACCGTTATGGGCAGCTGTTCTCACGTATCTCATCTCACAGGTGTAGTTTTACTTAAGTGTGATTTGCATAACAAGGTGATGTGATCAGGAAATATGGCAAGGGACATCACTGCTGATACATTCTCCAAATACCTCCACATTTCCGCTGAGGTTCAAACCGTGACGCATACTTGCACTGTGGACGTACACCTTCTGCCACTTATTCTGTAAGGTTTCCAGCAGCCAGACCAGGGCTCCGCTACTCCCTGGACATGTCGGTGTGTTGTAGCGGTATCTGCATTTTGCAGGCACCTCTACGTTAAGAGTATCACATAATGCACTGTCCCCCAAGCTGACGCATTTAGGACAGCCGTGCGGGTGGGACACGATTACTGCCAGGGAAGTTTTGGTCGATGGTTCAAATCCTAGATCCATGGTGATTACATCGTACATAGTATCCTTGGAGAGTCGCTCACACAGGTCAACTTCGTGGGTAATTACCGAAAACTGACAAAAGTCATCAGCAAAACTGACCTTGGATATTGCATTCTCACTAGCTCTCATTGAATTTCCGTATAATGTTTTCACAGTTGTTTTCATGTCTTCCTCGCTATCATAAAAACAATCCACCTCCGCGTGAACAAGTTCATCGGCATCGCAAATAACATGAGCCGCAGTGATAATGGTCACTTCGCCCCAAGCTTCGTAAGCGGTCTTTTTGGAACGTTTACAGTCATAACATGGACATGATGAGCTCCGTCCATCTGATGCCCTTACAATTCTAACGGCTCTAATGAAACCTGTTCCAACAGTCGTAAATGAGCAGCCTCGATGTTCGGAATTTGTGTATGCTTTTTCTGTTTCTGGGAAAGTTGTGGGCCGTTTCATACTTGTATATTTAGACCTTATTCTCACGGTGAGGTCGGCAATGACTTTAATAGCGTTAATTACTTCTCTTGTTCGATACGCTTCTGGCAGATTGTTTATGTCCAATGTGTGTATAGGATGGAAGTTACGGTGCCTGGGGTTTTTCCTGCAGATATTTTGCCGCTCGTGAAGTCCTACCTCACCTGAAGCCGTGTACTCAACTTCAAAGTCACCTGGGGGAAATATTGTACAATAATTTTAACTCTTTTAGTGGATAAATGTGTATAGATGAACATGATCTCTGAGCCAATAGTCATGGTGCATGATGATGATGATGATGATGATGATGATGATGATGATGATGATTAACTCTTTTAATATGTTAGTTAGTTATTCGTTAGTCGGATGATTAACTCTTTTAATATATTAGTTATTCATTAGTCGCGGTTGCAACTTCGCCTGAGCCACAGTCTGTACACGGCGTGGTGACTGCTTGGGTAAGCGTCATAAGGACAGTTTAACAATGGCCGCCCCACTTTTGACTTGCACCGTCCGCTTTTGATCAGTGAAGGGGTGAAACTTATAGAAATGCATCGGCAAATGAAGGTCCAGTATGGTGATGCACGCCTGTCAGTCTAGCAAGTGTATGAGTGGAGCAGGACGTTTCAAAACGGCGTGACTTCTGTGAAGAGGTATAGCAGGTGGTGTAAGAGATGTTACACACGTGACCAAGAGAATTGTTTTCTACAGGAATCCAAGCACTTTATCGGCGCTGGTGGACTTGCATTGACTGCAGTGGTGACTACATCGAAAGTAGAAACATTTGTTTTTTACTTTTTTCAGAATATATTTACCCCACACACACGCAAAAAAAAAAAAAAACAACAACAACAACAAACAAACAAACAAACAAACAAACAAACAAACAAACACAATACATCCACAATACTTCCACATTGACGTGGATGGGCCTTAGGTTCATACCAGAATACGATCAGCGTTGCCAGTAGTGGGTTGTCCTCAATATTTAAACACAATACACACACACATACACACACACATTTAAGGTTTCAACTTCAGTCCCCCACGTAGATCTTCATCAATTTCTCTCTTCAGACTTAGCAGAGATTCTGCTTGGTTGTATCCTCATTAAATCTTCATTTATCTGTCCATTTATAACTTTGACACTAACTCTTTTATCCAGTTTTCCCCCTGTATTATGGTTTTACTAGATTATTATGTCATTGGATGTGATTACATATTGTAGTACAAACTTTCATTGCAATGGTGGATCAACTTATTTAAATTAGCATTTTTAATTGTCAACATTTAACATAATCATTTGGGAGATCAGCGTGGCTTAATGGACAAGAGATATCAATCTTAAACTTCCGGGGTGCTGATGCCGGGATAGAGGGTTCAAGCCCTAAATCGGTCATTTGGACTAAATTGTTAACTTGTCGTTCTTGACTTGGGGACGTATATTACAAGTACTTAAGAAGTCGGAGTGCCTCATGTCGAGGGAAACTGGTAATAGGGAAAGCTAATCCACGCGTAAAAATCAGTGCACTGCGCTAAAAGTAGTTGCACTGTATTACGCTTGAGTTCAAATCGAGCCAACGCACAAAAAAAAAACCACAAAAAAAACATACCCACACAAACCCACCCACCCACCCACCCACCCACCCACCCACCCACACACACACACACACACACACACACACACACACACACACACACACACTCGTTTGAATAAAATATATAACTATAAACAAATATATAGCTATAAACAAATATATAACTATAAACAAATATATAACTATAAACAAATATATAACTATAAACAAATATAAGAAAAAGACAAACAGCGCTCATTGGCCATATAATAAGAAAAGAGGCAGTGGGAAACACGGTAATAACTTGAAAGATAAGTGTGAGAAGAGGAAGAGGCGGGACGAGAGAAGTGATACTGGATGGACTGAGACAGGGGAGTGGAAGACCATCATCAACACAACGGATCCGAATATCACGGAGCAGGATGAGGGGATAAAACTGGACGTCTGCGCCAGATGACAGGGCACACGATAATGATGATGATATTTCCTGAACTAATACAAGTTAAATCCCCAAATATTTAATACTCACATTCCGGGATTATAGATTGTGCCATGATTATTGGTATATCTTCTCACCAAATATGCATTTGATCTGAAAGTTGATAACAAAGGAAACAGGAAGTTAGTATAATCGTATTATTACTTTATTATTTTGTATACGTATATTTGTTTGCTGCTCCTATTTCATTTCCTTATGTTCTTTTTGTGCTGTCTCTTTTATTCTAGGGATTGGAAGCCATAAATGTGCCTGGATCCCCATTCACTATGTCTTCCCTTCACCTGGATCAGACAATCCCACTTACCATGTCTTCCCGACACCTGGGACATATATCCCCACTCACCATGTCTTCCCATCACCTGGATCAGACATCCCCATTCACCATGTCTTCCCCTCACCTGGGTCAGACATCCCCATTCACCATGTCTTCGCCTCACCTGGGTCAGATATCCCCATTCACCATGTCTTCCCTTCACCTGGATCAGACATCCCCACTCACCACGTCTTCCCTTCACCTGGGTCATACAACCCCACTCACCATGCCTCCCCTTCACGTGGGTCATACATCCCCACTCACCATGCCTCCCCTTCACCTGGATCAGACATCCCCACTCACCACGTCTTCCCTTCACCTGGGTCAGACATCCCCACTCACCATGCCTCCCCTTCACCTGGGTCATACATCCCCACTCACCATGCCTCCCCTTAACCTTGGCCAGACATCCCCACCCACTATGCCTCCCATTCGCCCGGATCTAACATCCTCACTTACCATGGCTTCCCTTCACCTGGATCAGGCACTCACACTGACCAAACTTCTCCTCACCTGGGTCACACCCAAACTGACCAAAACTTCCCTTTATTTGAGTTAGACACACACTAAATAAAACTTTCTTTCACTTGGATCATACATCACCATGTTTGTTCACAATCTTCTGTCTCATGTACTGTCAATCATTCCTAACACTGATGTTCCCATGCTATGATGTCAAACCTTCTCTTTTGGTATCCCCTTTGTCTTCTTCGCTCCTTCTTTCCTGCTGTCACGACGTAATCCAACTCTTCCCTTTTCATGACATGCCCAAAGCATGTGGACTGGCTTCTTCTGATGCGAGCAACCGGTTACTTTTATGAGTTAACGTCTGTCAAGATATCTTCAATACTATTTCTATCCGTCCACTGCTGCGATGTATCTTGCATAAATAAGCTCAAAGCACTGCCCAGGATTGCAGAAACAATCCAGCAAATGTGAATGAAGCATCAACGGAACAGCAATGAAAGAGTCGAAGAGCTGCAAAGTAGTTCATGAGGCCAAGTTTATTTGCCCACATTGTCGTGCTGCATGATCAAACATAGATGTCAAAATTCATCATAGATTTCGACCGTGTCTGGGATTTTCAGACGGGACGGTCATCATAATATTAAGTACGAATAATCAATTGTTGACTATGCCAGTCACTGACAACTATCAAGTTCGTATCGCAGTCCTTCTGTCCTCTGTAAGGTTGCCAAAGTGTCCTTCTGCTGTAACATTCTAAGTCTCGGGCTTGTAATCCGCATCTGTCCAACATATTTATCTTAATATATAAGATGTCATCTTCTTCTGGATCTCTTTGCTAATAATGTGTTAGCCATGAATACGGTTGTCCTGCCAGTAAATATCTTTCTAAGTTCCAGACAACTTAAACGTGCTGCTTCTCTGGTGGAGCTCTGTGATTCGAATCTCTGTTGTTATTGACAAAAATTCTGGCGTGATCTCCGTTCTACGCCAGGCGCCTAGTTATATGTACGTTTTGGTTCGGGAGGTTTGCTCCCCCTTTCTTTTGCGTCATGAGCTCTGCGCTACTACTTGGCATCCACGGAGTTCTTATCATTCTTTTATAAAACTATCAATTGGTAACCCTTTGAGCCAATAAGACAGTTTATAAATAAACATACATGTTTTGTTTGGCGCTCATGGAAGGAGAAGAAAGAAGTAGACACTAGAGAACGCACTTGACAACATAAACATTGAAAGCTATAGTTACCGACCGGGATTCGAACCTGTCATCTCCAAATAACGAGAACGTCCCGCTGCAGGAGCGAGAGTGCTTCGATGCATGACCAACTAGACACCCCTAAAATATGAAGATGTCTCCATTAGCCAGATCTATCATACACATGAACTCACAACTAAGGAATATGGACATAATTCGTATCTAAACATAGAAATAGCATCATAGGTCTCAGAAATGTATATCAAATCAGCATAGGTCAAATAACAAACACACAAATATATCAGACCGTAATATTGTGTCCAGTATAGTAACGAACGCCGGTCTCTCTGGCTGTGGGGTTACAACACTTTCTCTCTGTAACCCCGTTTATCACGCAGAGTCTCGTAGCGGAGCGAGAGCTGAGGCGGTTCGACCCCCGCTCGTGACTTGCGGGATACTGAGCCGGCCGCTCAGAAAGCAATGGCAAACTACTGAGCGTAACCTTGCCAAGAGATCAACATACTGCTGAAAGATGCTGGTGTTGACAGCTAAGTCCTGTAAAAAGGATATGCTAAAAAAAAAAAAATAGTAACGAACATTTAACAAAGAAAGATGATTGGTCGGTTACAAAGTTGTACACGTATTAAACAGATATATCAATTGGGGAACCCTTTGAGACATTCTATAAAACTACATCTCCGCATCTTTTCTGATGCCCTTTGCAGGATGTTGCCAACAACCCCAGCTTGATTTTCTTGACAATATTATTTCCAATAATTTTCCATTGCTTTCTGAACCGGAAGTCAAACTGACTTCAGTGGTTTGCCATTGCTTTCTGAACCGGAAGTCAAACTGACTTCAGTGGTTTGCCATTGCTTTCTGAACGACCATCACCAAATCATTGCATGGAAACCAACACAGGGTGATCTGCATCAAAATTGCTCGCAGCTGTGTTTCGAACGCGGTATGCGGGAATACGAATTGCATTCGTAACACCTTGACCACAGACCCTGCTTACGCTGTAAACATCGCATAAATTCCCAACATTCCTTGAAAGCGGATGTAAAATAAGCGAAGAAGAAGGATACAAGAAAGTTCACTGATTCGACCGCGAACAGGATGAGAAGGAGGACAAAATACAAACGTTGCATTGTAGACAAAACAGCCTCGACCTTACCTAGGTTACCCTCATCTTTAACACTAACTACAACACACACATAAGCACATCCTAGTGACTCACTCAACACTACTGTATGGCGCAGAAGCCTGGACAATGAAAAAGCAATTAGAAAGTTGAACGGAGGTCCTGGAAATGTGGATACACAGAAGAATATGTTGAATTTCGTGGAAACAAAAACAAACAAATACAGCGGTTCTAGAGAAACTGGGAATGGAAAGAGAGTTGATGAAAGAAATAAAACAGAGGCAAGTGAAATATTTCGGCCACGTTAAAAGACACAGCACTCTTATAAAAACCATACTGGAGGGTAAGGTTGAAGACAAGCAAGAGGTAGGCAATGATACAAGTGGGAAGATAACATTTAAGATATGAACGAACAGCAATCTCACAGAATGTAGTCACGGCGAAAGGAAAGACAGACAGGGTTGGAGATCCATTGCAGCCAACCTTCATTGTGGAGATGGCACCTGATTGACTGATCGATTGATTGATTGGTGGCTGGCTTCTTAACGTAACGGAAACACTCCCAGGCTTCTTAAGAAAAGCATGTGGTGTATAGAATCATGCCTGTAACCAATGAACCCTATCGTGTGATGTGTTTTGTGTAGAATGCAATCGGGCAATTCTAGTTTAGTGTTGACCTGTAGATTTGTAGAATATCCGTCCGATTGACAGTCATCATCATCAAGTGCCCTGCTAGCTGGCGTAGGAGTTCATGTCTCTCCTCAGATCGCGGTCCTTGGTGTTTTGGATCAACTCTGCTGATGATATTCTTGCACGACACCGTCTCAATCCATCCAACATCATTTTTCTTGGTCTGCCTCTGCCTCTCTTCCCCTTGATCTTTCCAGTTGCCGATATGTTATCCAATGCCTCTCTTCTCATTACATCACCAAAGAAACCCGATTGTCTCTTTCTTATTGTTGTATATAATGTTCTAGTTTCACTAGCCTCTTTTATACCATCTTTGTTAGTTACTCTGGCAGTCCAAGGAATTAGCAACAGTTGTCTCGGGAACCGCATCTCCGTTGCTTCCAATGTTATTCTAATTTGTTCATTGAGTTACAGTACACAAGTAATATTAATACATAATTTTTTTTTGTATACATACAATATACAATAACATAGTTGAAAAAACGATATCTTTATAATTTATATTGGAAAATGAATACTTAATTATATAAATAAAATGTTGCATGTCTTGTGCATAACGTCGTAATCAACCACATGCTGATTTACTAGACAAATTTCCGTTCAGCAGTTTTATCTAAATATAGATAACACATGCTTGCTTGCTTGTGTTCGTTGGCCTGAGCTCCAACGCGAAGTCCTGTATGTCGGATGAAGGCATCCTGTTGTCCAACATCAGTGTGATGTCATACAGGACCTGAGTTTTGCGTGAGTATCCGTTGTCCCATGTCTGGCTTATTGGTGTGCAGACTGGTGGTTCCTCGCCGTACAGGCAGACACTCTCCGACTTCGGAGGAATCGGCGATCCTACTGACTTTAGCCAGGACCCCGAAAGGACCTGTTGCCCAGGACGCTCGACGAGGACGCGTCAATAGGTCTTGGCCAGTATATAACCCGGCCCTGGTGCCTTGGAAACACCTCTGCGCCCCTAGATAACACATAATATAAATCCTAATTATAACCGAAACGGAGTAGGCAGGGTATTGATGAAAAATAAGAAGCAGAACTACTGTAATACTAAATATATACATTATTAATTATTAATATCTATAAAACACAGTACTAAAAGGGTAATAGTGATGTAAATGTGCATGAATCACAAATATGAACACACGAAAGTTCAACTATTACTTAAACACACAATACTGAAACGGCAAAGTGCATGGATCATAGATATGAATATACATACAAATGCTAAAACGGTAATGCGCGTGAATCACATATATGAACACACGAGTACTATGAATGTTTAACTATTACTATTACATAAACACCCAGTACTAAAACGGTAATATGCATGAATGACAATGACAGATATTATTAATATTATTATATGAACAAACTAGTACTATGAATGTTCAACTATTACTTGACCACAGGGTACTAAAACGATAATGTGCATGGATCACAAATAGAACACACTCACGAATGTTCAAATATTACTTAACCTACTGTTAAGACATGAGCTATGCAATGTTTCGTCGCAGTTTAGTCAAATGCACAGCGTGAAGCACGCATACACTGTATTGCTATACTTAACAGGACACACAACACGACCCGCCACTGCTGGCAAGTCTCCCTTTGAGGCCATATAACTGGGTTAACGTGTTTGACTCGGGCAGGGTCGCTGATCATTTAGCGATGGTGTTTACAAGGATAAATATGGGACAGGGGTTACAATTACACATGGGATAGAGGTTATATCCAATGTTAGCGATATGGAATGTAGAATGGCAGCACGAGTAATGCGGCGACAAGTGAAATAGCAAAGACACGTAAAACGATGTATTAACAGTCACAACCACACAAGTGAAACAATAATAATCAATAACATAAGTAAAGCGACAACACAAATGAAACGACAACAACACAAATGACAAAGTACGAACCCAATTTAAACGACAAACAATTGAAGCAAACAGCAACAACATAAATGTAAAATAGCAACTGCTGAAGTCAACTGCAACAGCAGAAGTTTAAAAAAAAAGTAATAATAACAGAAGTGAAACAGCAATAACAGAAATAAAACAACAACAAAAAATGAAAAACAACAATAACGAAGTAAAACAACAATAACAGAAGTAAAACAACAATAACACAATAAAATAAAAACACCAATAACAGAGGTAAAATAACAATAACATAAACAAGCAACAACACCAATAATAGAAGTAAAATAATAACATAATTAAAACACCAATAACAGAGGTAAAATAACAATAACATAAACAAGCAACAGCACCAATAACAGAAGTAAAATAATAACATAATTAAAACAGCAATAACAGAAGTCAAACAACGACAACAAAAGTAAAACAACAATAACACAATAAAACAACAACACAAATAACATAAGTCAAACAACAACATAATTAAAGCAGCAAAAACAGAAGTACAACAACACAAACACAATAAAACAACATCAATAACAGAAGAAAAACGACAACAAAGGTAACATAGAACAATAACACAATAAAACAACAGCACCAATAACAGATGTAAAACAACGATAACACAATAAAAAACAATAACACAATAAATAAAAATAACACAATAAAACAACATCACCAATAACATAAGAAAACCAAAGATAACAAAAGTAAAACAACAACAACAAAAGTGAAACAACAATAACAAAAGTAAAACAATAACAACTACAACATAAATAAAATAACAACTACAGAAGTAAACCCACAACAACAGACGTAAACAACAACACAATTAAAACAACAACATTAACAGAAGTTAAGTAAAACAACTGCAACTGGTACCATTTGTATTGGAACACTTCACCCACAGGTAAAGATGAGCACGGGACACATATGGGAATGTCTCCAGCTCAGTGATGTCTGTTCTTGAGTCCACTCAGCTGGGCTCGACCTGCAAGGTAGCAGGTTTGTGTCTCACTTCGGGACTTCCTCTTCTTGTCCCTGTCCCTCGACACGCCCAACAGAGGAGATCTTAAAGCCTAGCTCTAGGGGGTCATTCAACACCATTTTTTTTCCTTTTTTTTGCGGGGGGGGGGGGGGGAGAAGAGGGGGGGGGGGGGGTTAACTTTGGATATAGTTTTTTGTGTCTGTTTGTGCTTTCTGGTTTCTAAGCATGGTTTATATTGCCTCAATTATGCTTGTGCGCTTCTAAAGTTGACCCTTTCTTCTGAGCCCTTTGTTGATTTATTTATTGTACAGTATGTAGATAGACGGATAGGTCGATCTTCGTCGTTCATCTTCTGAGGATCGAACCTTGTACCTTCTGGGCCAGAGGCAGGCACTGCATCCTCTCAATCACGGTTTACTTAGCCTACATATCTCACAGGTATGTAGACAGTCATATAGGTCTATATATCTCACAAGTATGTAAACAGTCATATAGGTCTATATATCTCACAGGTATGTAGATAGTCATATAGGTCTATATATCTCACAAGTATGTAGACAGTCATATAGGTCTATATATCTCACAGGTATGTAAACAGTCATATAGGTCTATATATCTCACAGGTATGTAGATAGTCATATAGGTCTATATATCTCACAGGTATGTAGATAGTCATATAGGTCTATATATCTCACAGGTATGTAGATAGTCATATAGGTCTATATATCTCACAGGTATGTAGATAGTCATATAGGTCTATATATCTCACAGGTATGTAGATAGTCATATAGGTCTATATATCTCACAGGTATGTAGATAGTCATATAGGTCTATATATCTCACAGGTATGTAGATAGTCATATAGGTCTATATATCTCACAGGTATGTAGATAGTTATATAGGTCTATATATCTCACAGGTATGTAGATAGTCATATAGGTCTATATATCTCACAGGTATGTAAACAGTCATATAGGTCCACATATCTCACAGGTATGTAGATAGTCATATAGGTCTATATATCTCACAGGTATGTAAATAGTCATATAGGTCTATATATCTCACAGGTATGTAGATAGTCATATAGGTCTATATATCTCACAGGTATGTAGATAGTCATATAGGTCTATATATCTCACAGGTATGTAGATAGTCATATAGGTCTATATATCTCACAGGTATGTAAATAGTCATATAGGTCCACATATCTCACAGGTATGTAGATAGTCAAGTAGATCTATCTGTCTCACAGGTATTTAGATAGTCAAGTAAGTCTACATATCTCGCAGGTATGTTGCAGGCAGGTATGTTGAAATATTTCAAGTGTATGTAGTAAGCAGGTAGGTATATCTACGGGGTATATAGTTTGGCACGTATGTCTATATCTCACAGGTGTGTAGATATGCAGGTATGTCTCCATATATATATCTCACTCAATATGTGTGTCTCAGTCCCTACCTACCTACTTACCTACCTCTGCTTATTTATCTCATGTTTTGTCTATTTTACTATATGTCTGTTTCTCTCACTATCTGTCTCATTGTCCATCCATCAATCTTTCCATGCATCCATCCACCAATTCATCATTTGCTCTCGCTGCTAAGATTTAATCAAACAGTTAACTCCTGCTTTCATTGCTCACTCTCTCTCTCTCTCTCTCTCTCTCTCTCTCTCTCTCTCTCTCTCTCTCTCTCTCTCTCTCTCTCTCTCTCTCTCTCTCTTCTCTCTATCTCAAACACCAACATCTGCTCATTCAAAATCAAGAATAAAAATAACAATAAATAAATAAGTCAACATGTGCAAAAATATTAATGTACCAAATCGTACTGACAACCAGGCACATTAAGAAAAATAAAAACAAATTAACAAACATATATTTAAAAATAATGTTTATTTTCCCATATAAGTATTCAACTACAACTGTTCTGCATTGTCTATTGAACTTCTCAACAAACGAAACATTAACATAATTTAGCAATAATAAGTATATGCACACACTAGTGCACGTATATCCATATAATATCATGACAAATACATGAAGTTTCAAATAAGTCAAGAATAATTTCATATAAATTAAAATTAATGTCAATTGTTGAGTAGTGTTTCAGTGGGTTATTTATCTTAAGACTGAGAACACGATTCAACATATTTTATTAAGAATAACAATTTCGTGGAAATTAGGTTATCTGTTAAACAGTGCTTATCTTCAACAGATTATTTTAAGACTGTGAACATGATTAAACAGATTTGATCCAACAGAGAGTCACATATCATCATATGTGTTAAGTTCAAGATGGGATATATAGCGATGTGGGTGTGCGGCGATCAAAAGAAATAGAATACTTAACTGGATAGCCGATATATTACAATCACAAATTATTCTTCTTCTTTTATCCACTTAAAATTTGTCTACAACTGCAATGTTGTCTCTGGTATGTATTTACAGTCTTTTTCAGGGCACTCATTGGTCCACATAGTTTATTTTCCACTGATGTTTCTCTAACCCAGAAGGTTTGCCGAGATATGTCGTATTTTAGGCAGTCTTGGAATATGTGATCTGCTGGAATATGTGATCTGCTGGAATATGTGATCTGCTGGAATATGTGATCTGCTGGAATATGTGATCTGCTGTCTGCGGTACCAATCCATCCACACATAATTAAATCATATGTTTCAATGAACACCTCAAACAAAGACATACCAGTATGATTTGGATTTATTTGGTAAGGAGAGACATCAAGGAAAGCCACTGGTCACCTCATCACACACATTATGCCATGGCATAGAATATGTAACGACCTGATACTTCTCATCCTATTGGAGGCATCTGATATGGGAGTACCCGTTATGTTTTAGACATTGTTCACAAATTAATTAAACATGGGAGGCACTTCAGGGGGGATAACAATAGTTCATTATGACAGATCGGTGACTGGCTGCATGCATTATGTATGATCAATAAAATCTCCAGCCTGTTTAGCCACACTGAAGTAAATGGGTGTTTTGATTTAAAAATAAGAGCTTGCAGTTCCCCCAGGGGTCAGAGCTGCCCAGTCAGGTCCCCATGTCCATTTCATTCAGTGGCCCTGACAAGATCAAGTGCAGATAGTCAAATAGGTCCACATATCTCATAGGTATGTAGACAGTCAAATAGGTCTATATATCTCACAAGTATGTAGACAGTCATATAGGTCTATATATATCTCAGGTATGTAGACAGTCAAATAGGTCTATATATCTCACAGGTATGTAGACAGTCATATAGGTCTATATATCTCACAAGTATGTAGACAGTCATATAGGTCTATATATCTCACAGGTGTGTAGATAGTCAAGTAGGTGTATATATCTCACAGGTATCAATCAATCAATCATGTGCCATGCCAGAAAGCGTGGGCGGTCATGACTCGCCATTTCACTCGATCACCAGAGTCGTGGATCAGCTCAGTGTTCCTGTCTCGTTCAT
The DNA here is from genome assembly GCA_963921405.1 of Cepaea hortensis. Lineage (NCBI taxonomy): Eukaryota > Metazoa > Mollusca > Gastropoda > Stylommatophora > Helicidae > Cepaea > Cepaea hortensis. The sequence goes on from OY992896.1 coordinate 15,666,844, forward strand.
GCCATGTGGCCAAGCCATCAAGGTATTTACTCCTCGGTCTTCCTCTTGGTCTGTTCCCTTCTCACGGGTATGTAGATAGTCAAATAGGTCCACATATCTCACAAACATGTATATTGTCAAATAGGTCTACCTATCTCACAGTACACTACACGCCAATACTACACTTTGATCTTAGCCAAAAGACTGAGAAGCAATTATAAAATGGTAGCTACATTTCTTTTCCTTCTTCTTGGTTCCTCATTCAGGAGGACAACATCCCACCTAATTATGTACCCCAGAGGTCAGTGGGTCTGCAGCATTTATCAGATTTACTTCCTCTAGACAGATTCCATCCAAGGTCATGGGCACTATCTACCCTGGGTAGTTTACTTTTTCTAACAATTTTACCTGCACTGCGGCTTTCTGGCCTACTATTTGCATGTTCAATCTCCTGTTAGATTTTTAATGTGTAAACTTGCACTTTGAACTTTGAGGATTAAAAGGCAGTAGAAGAAAAGAAAACAAAATTGCTGTGTAAAAGTCGAGAGGATCAACTTCACTGTACTGGGTTTTAGCCCGGATGACTCAATTTCTTTCAGCAGGGCGGCCTGCTGAACTTTGTAGCTCCAGTAATTAGTGCCCCCCCCCCCCCCAGCCTCCGAGAAAAAAAATGCACTTGAGAACAAAAGACGTAACCCAGAATCAAACGCCTTCAGGGCGTGAGGCAGACAGCTTGACCACTTTACCACGGAGAAGAGAGTGTGAATCTTGTGATCGTGTGAGATGGCGAAACATGACCACACCCTTTACTTCCGAAGATATTTCCCGGTTCCCATTTTCAGGCCTAACTTTAAAATTTTTAATCCACTCAAATGTGGATCAAACTCAGGACAAGCATGGTGGCACACAAGTGTTTAGCCATTATGCCACCATGGCTCCCTGTCAATCATTTAGCTATAAATAAATCTGTCATGTCCAGGTTCTGGTGCATAGTTAGTCACCATCAACCCACTCTAGGACTAATAAATGATCACATGTTGGGATTAGCACTGACAGACAAAGTCCAGTCTGATGTGGACAAGACCCAAAGTTTGTACTGGAATACGATCAGCGTTGCCAGTAGTGGGTTGTGCTCAATTTTCAAAACTGATGGACAAAACAACAAGTGTGGCAGATTTTAAATGCATTGTCGCAATGTACGAGATAAATTGCCTGGATGTATTATTTTTCCAGGTCTTAGTCAGATATGACTGAGCTACCGTATAACAGTAGACGGTACTACCTGGTTTCTGTTAGCGCCGAACGTTGGGCGGCGCTTACCAAACCCGACACCCCACATTGTGCCAACGGCTTCGGGCGGAAGAGCGCAATTGGGAGGGTACAAGCCTGGTGCGAGGAAATGCAAGCTAAAGACAAAATTGTCATGGCAGGGCAGACCAGGCCATAAGCCTTGGTTGGCGACTGGTCTAGGATCGAAGCTCCGACAGGCGGACAGTTAGAGCATTGCTTTGCTGATCCGGCAGCTTCTGCAGCTTGTCTTGTTCCAGATGTAGGGGTGTTACCTTTCCTCTGGAGTGAACTAGGCAGGCCGAGAGAGGGATCATGCTGCATGGGCAACACATGATCTCTATATTTTAGCCCAGGCTTTGTGCTATGGAGAGGCAATAACTCCATCCCTGGTCTTAACTGGTCTCGGAATCAAAGCGAGAGGCAACTGTTACGGGTTATAAGGCCCGCCTCAAGCTGGGCAGCCCCCAGCCAATTGGGTGCTGATCCGCCACAGCCTGCCTGCTTCAATGGGTGCTTGGGGCTAGGACAAAATCTGAATCGCAGGCTGTAAAACCAATGCACCAGGTACAAACAAAAATATAAATAGAAACCTCAAGCTACGGCTTGCAACCTGGAACGTGAGAACCATGTGTCCAGGATTTTCCACTGACTTGACCAATATTGACGATGTGAGAAAAACGGCTGTGATTGATGCCGAACTCAATCGTCTTAACATTGATATTGCTGGCCTGCAGGAGACTCGCCTCGCTGAGGAAGGGTCACTCAGGGAAAACAACTACACCTTTTTCTGGAAGGGTAAAGGGCAGGCAGAAAAAAGGCAACACGGTGTGGGCTTTGCAGTAAAGAATTCGCTACTGGGAATGATTGAAATTCCAGCAGGAGGAAATGAAAGACTATTATCCTTGCGCTTGGCAACCTCTTGTGGGTTTGCCACCATTATTACTGCATATGCACCGACACTCGATTCCTCTGATGATGTGAAGGATTTGTTCTATGAGGAGTTAGACTCTGTGATCAAGGCAGTTCCAAAATCCGACTACATTTATATGCTCGGTGATTTCAATGCTCGTGTGGGCAAGGACTCGAGTTCATGGCCAGTGTGCCTTGGAAAATACAACATCGGTCGCATGAATGAAAATGGGCAAAGGCTGCTGGAGCATTGCACCAGTAATGACCTATGTATTACAAACTCTTTTTTTAAAACAAAAGAGATGCATAAGGTCACATGGAAACATCCAAGATCCGGCCATTGGCACCAGCTGGACTTCATCATCACACGGAGACAACATCTGAACCATATATCATTGACTCGTAGTTACCACAGTGCTGACTGTGATACGGATCATTCTTTGGTTGTTGCAAGGGTTAGACTGAGACCAAAGAGAATCTACACAGCTAAACACAAATCTAGCCCCAGGATTAATATTATTAACACTCATGATCCTGAAAAGTGCTTTCAGTTTCAACAGCAACTTGAAGACGCTTTCACTGATACACCAGAAAATTTTACAGTAAATGATAAATGGAATAAACTTAAGGAAACTCTTTGTAAAACTGCCGTAAAGGTTTACGGCACTGTGGATCATAAGAGGCAGGACTGGTTTGCGGCCAACAGCGAGACTCTGCAGCCCTTGATTGATAAGAAGAAGAAAGCTCTCTTAAGAAACAAGGAAAGACCAACGCGTAACACTCTGAGTGAGCTAAGGCAAGCTAGGAAGGATGTGCAAAAGGCTGCCAGGCAGTGTGCAAATGATTATTGGATCAAGTTATGTGAGTCCATTCAAATCGCAAGTGATAAGGGAGACATAAGAAGCATGTATGAAGGAATAAAGAAAGCCTGTGGTCCAGTGATCAAAAGAAGTGCACCATTGAAAACCTTGACTGGAGAAGTCATCACTGATAAGAAACAGCAGATGGACAGATGGGTAGAGCACTATTTGGAGCTTTACTCAAGTGAGACCAAACTAGCGGATAATGCCCTCAACGCCATAGAGGCTCTACCAGCTCTTGACCACCTGGACACACTTCCCACCATAACAGAAGTTAAGTGTGCTATAAATGAACTTGCATCTGGCAAGGCTCCAGGTAAGGATGGGATTCCAATAGAGGTTATCAGGAGTGGGCAAGACACACTCACTATACAGATCCACCAGCTAATAGAGCTATGCTGGCGTGAAGGACAAGTCCCACAGGATTTCAAAGATTCAAGCATCATAACACTGTACAAGAACAAGGGCGATCGGAGCGACTGCAACAACTATAGGGGTATCTCACTTCTGTGTATTGTTGGAAAAGTATTTGCCAGAATTGTTCTGCGCAGACTTCAAGTCCTAGGAGATCAAGTCTACCCCGAATCACAGTGTGGCTTTCGACAGAACCGGTCTACCACTGATATGATATTCTCATTGCGACAAATGCAAGAAAAATGCCGTGAACAGAATCAACCACTGTTTATTGCCTTCATCGACCTCACAAAGGCATTTGATTTGGTCAGTCGTGAGGGTCTGTTCAAGGCACTAAAGAAGATTGGCTGCCCACCAACTCTTCTGTCTATTGTGGAATCGTTCCACACAGGCATGAAGGTTATAATCAAGTTTGATGGTACAACTTCTGAAGAATTTGAAATCAAGAGTGGAGTTAAGCAAGGTTGTGTACTAGCTCCCACCCTCTTTGGAATATACTTTTCACTTCTACTGAAATATGCATTTCGTGATCAGGATGGTGGTATATACATTCACTCACGCTCAGATGGCGGCCTCTACAATGCTCAGAGATTGAAGGCTAAGACCAAAATTAGGAGGGTACTGATCAGAGAGTTGCTTTTTGCAGATGATGCTGCAGTTACGACCCACTCTGAGGAAGAATTGCAATGTCTACTATCTGCATTCTCCAATGCTTGTTCTGAATTTGGTTTAACAATTAGCAAAAAGAAGACACAGATTATGTCACAAGGTGCACATGGGGTACCATCAATCTTTATTGACGACGCCGAACTAGAGATAGTAGATCATTTTACATATCTAGGATCGGTGGTAAATAGCAAATTATCCCTAGATCAGGAAATCAACATCCGGATTGGTAAGGCAGCAACAACAATGAACAGGTTAAGAAAAAGAGTCTGGGAGAACAGGAAGCTTACTGCCAAAACAAAAGTCCTTGTCTATCAAGCCTGTGTCCTTAGTACTCTTCTCTATGGCAGTGAAACCTGGACAACTTACTCACACCAAGAGAACAATTTAAACAGCTTTCATATGCGGTGTCTGCGAAGAATTCTTGGTATTAAGTGGCAAGACAAAATCACAAATACTGAAGTATTGGAAAGATCAGGTTGTGTGACAGTTTATTCCATGCTCAGTCTTCGTAGACTTAGATGGATAGGACATCTTAGGCGGATGGATGATGGTAGAATACCAAAGGATATCTTTTTTGGTGAATTACAGATGGGTAAGAGATCTCAGGGTCGGCCTCTACTACGATACAAAGATGTGTGTAAGCGGGACATGATTGATACAGGCATTGATAATGCACATTGGGAGCAAGTCGCCACTGAACGTGTTGCATGGAGGGCAAATATCAGAAATGGAATAAAGTCAAAGGAGAAAATTATTGCAGAAAAGTCACACACCAAGCGTTTGAGACGTAAGATGGTGCATGATGGTGGAAATGACCACGTGTTCACATGCACCCACTGTGAACGTACATTTACAGCGCAAATTGGCCTTATCAGTCACACTCGCTACCGCCATAGTTAAAAGTTATTATGCCTTTTTAAAGCACAAACTATCGTCTGTCAAGACGGCAAGGTGCCAATGATGAGGATTATTTTTCCAAATGCATAAGCTTGGTTCTGTCAGCGGCTCAATGAAATATTTTAATTAAGCACTCTAGAAATAATTGAGCATATTTCTGTAGCCAACTTAGATATTATGAAAGACTTCACATTTAGAAAACTACACAAGTACAGTTTAAGTATAACATTTTCAGAAATGAATTTACCAAATAAGCTGCCTTAATCATCTGGAATACAAAAAACAATCCATAGAAAAATAACATTAATATATACTAGATTGTAACGAAATTAAGAAAGATAATAACATATTACTATATTACAAAATGTCTCAAAGCAAAAATATTTAACTTATCATTAATACAGATCATATAATCTGTAAGCATACATAGATATTTAATTGATTTATTTGTTTGTTTCAGGATTTGAGGTTTGAAGATTGAGCACAACAAACTACTGGCAATGTTGATCATATTCTGGTATGAACCTTCGGTCCTATCCACATAGAAAATAAGAGTGAAACTCAAGTCTGGCGCTTCCAATCCAACATGGACAAGGCCCAAGATTCATACCAGAATATGATCAACATTGCCAGTAGTGGATTATGCACAATCTTCAAAATATATTTAACTTATCATTAATACAGACCATATAATCTGTAAGCAAACAAAGAAATTTAATATAACACAGCTACAAACCAGACAGTCTGTAAGCAAACCAAGAAATTCAACATAACATTACTACAGACCAGGCAATCTGTAAGTAAACTATGATTTATAAAAATATATTACTATAGAACTCCCCCACCACCACACACACATAAAAAACAAAAAACTGCAATCATTATAACGCTTTCTACTGTTGCTGAAATTCATCAAATGATGCCATTATTCATATTGGTGAATCAGGGCTTTACAAGAAAACATCACAATGAGGTTTGACAGCCAAAGTGCATGACAAGGTAGAAACAAAGAGGAATAGTGAAGAGAGTTTGAGGTTACACCGGGAACATGAGGATTGAATTAGAGGCAGTACCTGTTGTGCTTCAATGGCTTGTCAGCATAAATTATATCAAAGACACAATGCTATCTGGTTCACTGTCAGTGTAAAAAAAAAATAGATGAATGTGGTATGCATGGATACCTTCGTTAATGTTCGTTAATGTGACTAAACTAAGGAATCTTTTATGGATAGTTTTGGACATGTGGGAGTCTGTGGCAATAATAAGAAGATAGATGAAATAGCCTCAACAACACCTATACTGGGCAGTTTTCAAATAAACAAATCTTCAGTAATACATGTAATCATGGAAAAATTAGTCGTTAGTCGCAGTTCCAACTTCACTGCAAAGGGTCATCCCATAATCTCCATTCCTGTGCCAGTGAATATCACACAAAATGTTCCTCACTGTCCTATGTGAAAAATGAAATAGACTGCAGTCCTGAGAAACCAACAGCACGCACATGCACAGGCATATATAAATAAGGCCGCTGCCAGAATACCAACATAACAGTCATACACTGTAATTACAGATCGTCATCGATGGAAGCGGTAGTCACTAGAAAACGAGCAATTGCAAACACATTACTGCATAAAGCAAAACCTGCTAGTTCGGCAACCAACAATCTGCCATTTTTCTGAACATACAGTTCACAATACAAACCACCGCGGACGGGTGTCAAAGCATTCCACACGAAATCCACAGCTCACAATATCGCTCCATGCACTTAACTCGGTAGCTGGGTGACGAACCATGTACTACCATCCAAAATAAGGAACATGTGTAAGCAAACGGTAGCCAGAAACAAATACACTCCAGAGGCCTTAACAGCTCAACAGCTTATTTGCCATATTGGACCAGAAGCCAGGTTTCTAGGTAATAATACAACATGGAGGTCAGCATGGCCGAATGGATAAGAACTCACGTTCTTAAACATCCAATGTGCTCATGCTGAGGTAAGGAGCTCAAACCTTACACCGGTCAGCCGGACTAACATGTTGACTTCTTGTCCTTGACTTAATTGCTGACGTAAATTACAAGTATCTCTGAAATCAGAGTTAGTTCGCCTGATGGCGTGGGACACTGGTAGTAATAGGGAAAGCTAATCCATACGCACAATTCAGTCCAGTGCTACTAGAAGTAATGTGTACGGACTATGCTTGAGTTCTAAGTAAAAAAATAAAATAAATAAAATACAACATGCAGTGAGACAACTATGCTCATACTCAAGGAACACAAAACACAAACTGGAACTAGTGCACAGTGAAGACCTTACAGTGGTCCCTGTCACAATTCTATGTATGCACTGTCAGGGCAGAGTAACTGATGTGGTGTTAGTGAAGTTGGAACGCCAATTGTGTTGTCCAGTTAGATTGATTGCAACAAGACTACATATGGGTAGTTAGCAAGCATGCATTTCTATACCCGCTCGAAGAAAAGAGTGTTCTTATGTGCATGTCTCAATTGCTGTGGCATTATTTCTGTTATTTAATAAGAAGATTCTAGCTGGTGTCTGTAAGAAGGGCTTTCTAGCCTGAGAATTAAAGGTCGCTTGTCGAAGCAGTCATCATACAGTGTGCTAGCTAGCTAGGATTTTATTTTATTTTCAACAGATACAAATGGCTTTCCCAATCAGGGAATCAAACATCAATCTCATAATTTGTGGGATTCCTTTCCTAGCTCCTTAGCCAACTTCTGCTCTATGATATATTACTAAATATCTGAAAGCATGTTGGCAAAACTTAGAGATGTTTGTTACTAAAAGTAAATAAAAAAGAAACATAAAAGATTACTATAAACAAGAGAGGGTGTAAGCAAACCATAGAATACAATGCAATAATAGCAAAAATAATGACAGTCAATAAAACAACTATGGCAACATATACATTCATCAACAGAGAGAAATTACAGAGAAGTGAGTAGTTGTGAATATCTTGTAGTTATTATGCCTTTTTTAAACAGTAAAATGTAACAAACTTTTGTCTGTCAATTCGGCAAGGTGCCAGCAGTAAGTATCTAGGTTCACAGTTGATGAATGATGGAAATGTGTTGGAAGAAATTAAGAGAAGAACAAACAATTGCTCAACATAAACTAAAACAATTAAAAACTTTATGGATTGAAAAAAACCTGAACAAAAGTCAGAATTGTGCAACTGGAATGCTTCTGGATGCCGAGGTAACTATTCTTTTGTTTTTTCTGTTTTTTTTATTGCTTTGTTTTTCATGTTCATTGGTAAAGACTTTGAAAATGTTTGTCAATAGCTGTGTGTGTTTGTCCATTCATTGAGTTTCCTAGTCACATGTTCTGGTTTCATTTGGATTCCAAGAAATATAGTTTACAACAGCCAAGATAGAGTGTAGGTGGATCAAGAAATGTAATATGCTACATTGCTATGTTACTACAGTCTAAGTGCAACCCAAGAAATGTATAGATATTCCAAGAAATATATTTTGCTAGCAACAGGAGAGCATGTAGATAGATCAAGAAATGTAATGAGGAGGACCATTCATTCATTGCATCTTTTAATTTGATGAAGAACGAATGACTTGCACTTTAGATTGGATTATAGTGAGGAAGTGGTTGCGCAACTCCTTCGACCTCACTCTCGTCCGCATCCATCTGATTCCAGTAGCGAGCATGGCAAAACGACTGGAGACGGACACAGATGCAGTGGACGTTAGGCTGCCACAGGCCAGTTATCCCTGTATATGTTGGCTCTCAAAAACAGCTGGTAGCCTAGAGCCTCGTGCAAACGGCCCTTCCGTCAATTCCTTTAATTTTCAGCCTTAAGACATGCGTAGTGACGAGTGACAAGTGTATGACTACTGATAGGATGATATATATCATATATAATATTATATAGATAATATATTACTACAGACTAACTGAAACCCAAGAAATGTATATATCAATATTTTACTATAGACAAGCGAGTGTGTAGATAAATCAAGAAATGTAATATGCTACTACAGACTAACTGAAACCCAAGAAATGTATATATCAATATTTTACTATAGACAAGCGAGTGTGTAGATAAATTTTAAAAATGTAATATGCTACTACAGGCTAACTAAAACCCAAGAAATATATATATATTAATTTTTTACTATAGCCAAGTCAGTGTAGGTAGATCAAGAAATGTAATATGTTACTATAGACTAACTGTAACTCAAGAAATGTATACATAACTGCATATCTGATTATCTGCAAGTAAATTAAAGTAACACATTGCAATGTAACCATGTATATTAGATGAATGTAAACAAATCAATAAATTTAATTATATGTTAGAAAGTATGAAATGAAACCCAAGGAATGTGGTGCAACATTGTCTTCTAAACCAAATCCCATGTACCTGGTTTGAGAATTATGATGAATGTAGCTTTAGTGAAGATTTTCTGGTGGTACATATCATAAACCTTTGTTTGCCTCTTTGGGCATTATACCGCTGAGTGGGGTATTGGTGCAGGATAAGGCAGATGTGGCCAAGGCCGTATGGGAACATGTGTATAGTGTGGAAGAACAGATAAATCATCATGGTCTGGAAAGAATGGTGCAGCGGAGGATCTGGCAGACAGTACTCTGAAGAAAGGCCAGATGAACACTTAATCAGACTGCTACTGGTATCATTAGTACTGGGACTCTACACAGGTTGTTGAAGATGGGAACAGAGTGTGTATGGGGAATGTCCTGAGAATTGTGATGTTGGTTCTTGACCCAGTTCAGTTCAACTAAACTTAGTGAATGTAGTTTTACCACAATCTTCCTGTAGTTGTTGATATAATTCCATTTGTGGGTATTTGTGGCATCATGATGAATGTTGGTTTAGCGAAGATCTTCCTGAGGTCTCTGTCATAATCCCTTGTGTAGATGTTTGAGGCATCATGGTCAGTATGGTTTCAGCAAAGATGTGTTTTGGGACCCTGAAGGAGGGAGGGGGGGAGGGAGGGAGGGAGGGAGGGAGGGAGAGAGAGAGAGAGAGAGAGAGAGAGAGAGAGAGAGAGAGAGAGAGAGAGAGAGAGAGAGAGAGAGAGAGAGAGAGAGAGAGAGTTCTAGTCAATCACCCCAAAGACTGCTATGACGTTTCCATGGTCACTGCACCAAACATCTAATTTTGTGAGCAAATCCATAATCTTAGTCTTGGTAAATTAATGTGGTGGTTTTCCCTTCCCTTTCTTCCATATTCCCATAAGACATGTACATGCAATATGTATCCTAATGAGCTTAGATTTTCTTATTTTGTGCATGTATAAGTACACCAAAATGTAACCATACAATATCTCTACATCACAGAGTAGAAGAGGAAAGAATCTGATTGAAATAGCAAAGAATTTGTTAAATGTAAAGAAATTGTCCATAAACATATTCTTTCAAAATTAACATGACAGGTTTCCCTTACCTTCCACGTGGTGTGTGCGTATGTATGTGTGTTTTTACAAATAGATCAAAGGAAAACAAAGCCATCTCTACTCTTCTTGGAAAGACTGTGGTTGAGTTAATGAACAATTTTGAAAAAACAGTACAGAAATCAATGATGACATTATATAAACAGCAATTCTAGCAACTTTTGAATGGATGCTACAAACAGGTAATGACGGAAATGTCGTGTTCAGTAACTACACCATTCTCCTTGGCAGAATTGTGCGGTTTGGCTACTGGGTCCTCAAGAGACTGCGAGTCTTCACGGCTGAAAGAGGTTTCTTTATGCCTGCCACCATCACTCTAGATAGAATAAAAAACAGGAATCTATCATTTGGCCATACCATGCAAGAGTTGACATAATATTTGTCTGTGATAGATATAGTTAACGTAATAAATGTCATGGATAGAAATAGTTAACATAATAATTTTCAGTGGTACAAACAGTTAACATAAAAATTGTCATGGATAGAAATAGTTAACATAATAATTTTCAGTGGTACAAACAGTTAACATAAAAATTGTCATGGATAGAAATAGATAACATAATAATTTTCAGTGGTAGAAACAGTTAACATAATAATTGTCATGGATAGAAATAGTTAACATAATAATTTTCAGTGGTAGAAACAGTTAACATAATAATTGTCATGGATAGAAATAGTTAACATAATAATTGTCTGTGACAGAAGTAATTAACTTAATAATTGTATGTGATAGAAGCAGTTAACTTAATTATTTTCTGTGACAGGAGCAGCTAACATAATAATTGTTACTGATAGAAGCAGTTAACATAATACTTGTCTATGATAGAAACAGTAACATAATAATTGTCATGGATAGAAACAGCTAACACATAGTAACTGTCAGGGATGGAAATAGTTAACATTGTAACTGTCAGGAATAGAAACAGTTAACATAATAATTATCAGAGATAATAATAATAAGTTAACACAATTACTGTAAGGATAGAAACAATTAACATAATAATTGTCAGAGACAGAAGCAGTTAATATAATAATTGTCAGGGATAAAAACAGTTAACACATTAATTTTCATTGATAGAGAAAGTTGACACAATAATTGACCACTCTCTTACTTATATCTCACTCGTTGCCTCTACTTCTAACCCTCTTTCCCAAATTTCCCTCCATGTCTCTATTTCTGCCTCTCTAGGCATTTCCCCCCAAGCCCCTAGGTCGATCTCTCTATCTCATACATCTCCCTTCACAGGTGCATACTTATCCTCCCTTCCACCCCTCTCTATATCTCTACAATCTCTATAATAATAACAATAATAAAACCCTAGTATAACAGTCAGTCCCCTGTTGCTAGACAGTATGTTCCCCATAGCTAATAACAACTGCCACATCATTAATTAATTTTAGTGTGTCGTGTAGTAGTGATTTTTGCATTTCTTCCATGCCTTTATAAATGCATATCATTTATATTGTTGTTGTTGTCAGTTAGCCTCGAATGATGTGTGGATGAAATAATGTATGAAAGAGAGTGATAGAAGGGCAGAATATTAGACGGGCCTGCGTGCCCAATTCTTAACCCTTTGAAAATAGTTTGTTCATTAGTTCTACTTCTTCCCTCTATCTCATACATTTCTCTTCATGCATCTTCTTCTCCTCCCTCCCCTTCTCTATGTCTTGACATATGTCCCTGTCTCTTTCTCTCATACATCTTTCTCCAAGTCCCTACTACTGTCCCTCTTTTTCATACATCTCCTTTCATGTGCTACTTCTCTTCCCTCCTCCTTCACCTCTATATCCCTCATCTTTCCCTCACTGTATCCTCTCTACACCGTTTCTCTCTTACCTTTTCATTTACGAAACCATCATCATCATCACTATCTGATTCCAAAACATCTTCCAACGATGCCTTGTCCTTCTCATTTTCAGAAGAAGTTTGATTAAGATTCTCCAGTCGTTGAAAAATTTCAGCCAGGTCCACCTGCAAAAGCAAAATGTATTACTGCTTGTTTGTCTTCTTATGTACAACAACTTGATCGTGCCAAATATTTAATAATTAAACTGATATACCTCCACACTGTCACATTCTGTGGCTTAGAGGCAGAGAATGCGTTCCACAATTCCCTGACATACTGAGTTGTTATTGTTGTCTTCCATTGATGCTGTTAGGCATCCCAGGGACGGGTTATTGAAGTTTCAGCAACAGTGACTAGCACTATACCTCTAATTTCCTCCTAGATTCATAAGCAGTATTTTTCTAGGATCAAGTAAATTCCTTACCGGTTTGCTAGATAAATCATGGGTTTCTTAGTCATGACATACAGAGTAGAGGGTTCATGACATACAGAGTAGAGGGTTCATGACATACAGAGTAGAGGGTTCATGACATACAGCGTAGAGGGTTCATGACATACAGAGTAGAGGGTTCATGACATACAGAGTAGAGGGTTCATGACATACAGAGTAGAGGGTTCATGACATACAGAGTAGAGGGTTCATGACATACAGAGTAGAGGGTTCATGACATACAGAGTAGAGGGTTCATGACATACAGAGTAGAGGGTTCATGACATACAGAGTAGAGGGTTCATGACATACAGAGTAGAGGGTTCATGACATACAGAGTAGAGGGTTCATGACATACAGAGTAGAGGGTTCAAAATTGGCTGCAAGTGATTTGGAAGCAGACCTATATGTGTTGAATTTTATGGTATGAGCATTGATCATTCAGAAAGCAATAGCAAACTACTGAATATAAAAACTACCTAATAAATCTCAAGTAGCAAAAAATAAAATGTTGGGGTTGACTGTGATGGCCTGTAAAGGACATACCACTAACTTTTAACCTACTGAAAGTTACACAAACACTAAAGAAGATTATCAAGGCTTTTGAACAGAAAGTTGGTTTGGACCAAACATGGTATACAATCAAATGAAACAAGTATTATAATGTAAATTTCGATTCACTGAGCATTGTAGTTGTGGAAGTTACCATGAAACAAAAGAAATAACATGATGATGCTGGTACTGTGATATTTCATCCTTCTGCACAAATAGGAGGTATCATTTAGTGATACATTATCCTTTGGCAGTGAATCAGTTAAATGTTGCAGAAAAGATCTTAGAATGTCAGGGATCCAGAAGAGAACAAAATACTGACACTGTAGTAGATCTAAACCTAAACATTACAGAAAACTATATCATGTCTTGGAAAACTAAAACACTTAGGCGACACAATACACCATAGTGGTTTAGAAAGAACAATAAATTGAAGGCACAGTTCTTGAAAACCAGAAAGGCCTTTGGAATCCACAGGGGAGGACATGGACAAGCTGTACTATAAACCAGTTCAATTGCATTGTACTATAAAGCATATTAATTGTATTGTACTATAAACCAGTTCAATTGTACTGTACTATATACCAGTTCAATTGTACTGTACTATAAACCAATTCAATTATATTGTACTATAACCAGTTCAATTGTACTGTTCTATAATCAGTGTTCTTTTGGTCTACTTGTAAAAACACACATACGCACACCATGTGGAAGGTAAAGGAAAACTGTCACATTAATTTCAAAAGAATACGTTTAAGGACAATTTCTTTACATTTAACAAATTTTTCCATATTTCAACCAGATTCTTTCCTCTTCTACTCTGTAATGTAGAGATATTGTGTTGTCACATTTTGATATACTTATACACACACAAAATAAGAAAATCTAAGCACATTAGAATACATTTTGCATGTATATGTCACTGTTGATGGAAGCTGCGGTCACTTGTAAATCAGCAGTTGCAAACACATTACTGCATAAAGCAAAACCAGCTAGTTAAGCAATCACCCAGCCGCCATTTTTCTGAGCATGCAGTTCATTATACAAGCAACCACTGACTGATGTAAAAGCACACAGGTATTTCCCTTCGTCCAAGGCAACCTTCCAATAATGATAATTTAGGATGCATAATTTAGGATGTATTACTTTAGTTTTCGACTTTCCCAAGGAATCGTTAAATATTTGAAAAGCTACCCATTATAAAATATTTAGAGCATGTAAACCTCACAAACATATGTGGAATTCAGGGGGAAACCATAATATTAATTTCTCTAGGCAGATGTATCGAGAGGTCAACTGGCAGGTGAACTGATGGACAGATGGATAGGCAAGTCTGGCAGGTAGTTAAGTAACTAAGCAAACAACCATTTAACATGCCTTAAATTGCATAGGACATGTGGTGTTAGACGCATATTTTTCTGAACTGATCTGCATTCGGTGGGAGATACAGTCGTTATCACGCCAGACACCTTTACTTTGTAACAACATGTTCCTGTTACCATTTTAAGCCGGGTTGATCGTGGAGCCCAAGTTAATTTTCAAAATCTGCTTTGATACGGATTCAAATCCATGACCACTGAACTAGCAGGTGTGGGTCTAGACACTACACAACTATGGCTTCCAATCAGACAGCTAGGTAAGTATCTAAAAGCTAAACAGAAAAGCTAAACTTAGTGAATCTCCAATATCAAACCTTCAAATCAGAAACCGGAGGCCATGATCTATCATTCTCCAGTTCGGATTCAATCTTGTGATAAGCCAAGTCTTGAGATGGCAAGCACCCTTTGAGACATGCTCCAACTTTGGTGCGAACCACTTCGTTGTCTATGACAAATTTCTGCTCAAACAACAAATAATAAAATATATTAAGTTATAAAATATTATTTCGGGCAGAGAATCACAATTGGGAAGGTAAAAACTTAACCTAGTGCGAGGAAATGCAACATAATGACAAAATGTCGTAGCAGGGCAGATCAGGCCCTAAGCCTCAGTTGATAACTGGTCTAAGATCGAAGCTCCAACAAGCAGACAGAGCCTTGCTTTGCTGATCTGGCAGCTTCTGTAGCTGGTCTTGTTTTTCAAATGTATTGTTGTTACCTTTCCTCTTGAGTAAACTAGGCAGGCCGAGAGAGGGATCATGCTGCATGGGCAACATATTGTATCTAAAATTCAGAACAGACTTTGTACTGCGGAGAGGTACAACATCATCCCCATCCTCCATCATGGGTTGTAGTTATTATGCCTTTTTTGAAGCACAATGTAACAAGCTATCTGTAAATACGGCAAGGTTCCAGTAAAAGTAAAATACCTTTTACTGGTAAAATATTGCAAAAAATAAAACCAGACAGCATAAATGATATACAATAAAACCAGACAGTATAAATGGGATAAATAGAACCAGACAGTATAAATTAGATACAATAAAACCAAACAGTATAAATGATATACAATAAACCCCCATAGTATAAAAAAGATACAATAAAACCAGACAGTATAAATGAGATACAATATAACAAGGCAATATAAATGAGATACAATAACACCAGATTGTATAAATGAGATACAATAAAACCAGACTATAAATGATATACAATAAAACTAAACAGTATAAATGAGATACAATAAAAACAAACATTATAAATAAGATCCAATAAAACCCGATAGTATAAACAAGATACAATAAAACCAGACAGTATAAATGAGATACAATATAACGAGGCAATATAAATGAGATACAATAACACCAGACTGTATAAATGAGATACAATAAAACCAGACTATAAATGATATACAATAAAACCAAACAGTATAAATGAGATACAATAAAACCAAACATTATAAATAAGATCCAATAATACAAGATAGAGTAAACATCTGAGTTAGCAGGCTTTATAAACTTTAAAGCTCAATTATCAGAACTGACTGGCTGGTTGGTTGGTTGTGAATCATGTGAGTTTTAATTCTTAAGTCTTTGGTATTTAGCTCATCTGGATCTGTCAGAGGTTGAAAAGTGTTGTTTCCTGGTGTAACTATAATGACAATTTTTGGCCTACCTTCTCAGGGCTCATCTCTGATAGGTTCAGGACCTTCACAAAAGTGTTTACACCATTCACACACTGACGAACATGCTAATTCTGTTCTTCAAATACATATGACAGTCTATAATAAATTCCCGCAGGTTGTGAATCTTCTTTCACCAAAGATTTAATCACAACACACGGTTCCTGCCCTGGAGTCACCTTATCTGATGCCATTTTGAAAAACAAAGCATGAAATAAACTGCTTGCTTGCTTGTGTTCGTTGGCTTGAGCTCCAAAGCGAAGTCCTGTATGTCGGATGAAGGCATCCTGTTGTCCAACATCAGTGTGATATCATACAGGACCTGAGGTTTGCTTGAGTATCCGTTGTCCCATGTCTGGCTTATTGGTGTGCAGACTGGTGGTTCCTCGCCGTACAGGCAAACACTCTCCGACTTCGGAGGAATCTACGATCTAACTGACTTTAGCCAGGACCCCGAAGGGACCTGTTTCCCAGGACGCTCGACGAGGACGCGTCAATAGGTCTTGACCAGTATATAACCCGGCCCTGGTGCCTTGAAAACACCTCTGTATCCCAAATAAACTGCTGATACTTGCCCATTCCACTACCAAGTGTCAGATATATACTGTTCACTTTGGAGCAGTTAACAAACCTAATAATCTTCATGTTTAGTTATCCTAGCAAAATCTGGACACTTAAGTGGACAACCCTCATACGTAGATGCAAAGGTGATCTACCTGAATATACAAATGTAATAGTGGTCTACTTAAGTTGACAGAAATAATTACATTTTACTGGAGTGTACAGGAGTAGCAATGTTAATATTAACATTTCAGAAACCAAATGAAACTTATCATACCTCTATGATGTATGACAACATGAAGTTGATGAATGCTACTCCAACAAATAAAGCTCTGTACTCGATCGGTGGTAATATATCCAGCTGATGACGGAAATGTACACCTTTAAATTAATTCTGACAACATGTCTTATAATCTCTTACATCATACACCATGTTCATGAAATGTTTATAAAATGAAGTAAATTATTTCTGACAACACAGTCATACAATCTCTTACATCATACACCATGTTTATCTGTAAAATGAAGTACACGATTTCTGACAACATATCGTAGTATCTCTTACATCATACACCATGTTTATGAAATGTTTGTAAAATGAAGTAAATTATTTCTGACAACACTGTCATACAATCTCTTACATCATACACCATGTTTATCTATAAAATGAAGTAAATTATTTCTGACAACACAGACAAACAGTCTCTTACATCAAAGACTATGTTTATCCATAAAATGAAGTAAATTATTTCTGACAACACAAACATACAATCTCTTACATACACCATGTTTATCCATAAAATGAAGTAAATTATTTCTGACAACACAGTCATACAATCTCTCACATCATACACCATGTTTATCCATAAAATGAAGTAAATTATTTCTGACAACACAGACAAACAGTCTCTTACATCAAAGACTATGTTTATCCATAAAATGAAGTAAATTATTTCTGACAACACAGACATACAATCTCTTACATACACCATGTTTATCCATAAAATGAAATAAATTATTTCTGACAACACAGTCATACAATCTCTTACATACACCATGTTTATCCATAAAATGAAGTAAATTATTTCTGACAACACAGTCATACAATCTCTCACATCATACACCATGTTTATCCATAAAATGATGTAAATTATTTCTGACAACACAAACATACAATCTCTTACATACACCATGTTTATCCATAAAATGAAATAAATTATTTCTGACAACACAGTCATACAATATCTCACATCATACACCATGTTTATCCATAATATAAAGTAAATTATTTCTGACAATACTACAACATGTCATATCTCTTACATTATATACTATGTTTACACCATGTTTATTCATAAAATGAAGTAAATTATTTCTGACAACACAAAAACACATCATACAATCTCTTACATCATACACCATGTTTATTCATAAAATGACGTAAATTATTTCTGACAACATTACAACACAGTTATACAATCTCTCACATCATACACCATTTTGATCTATAAAATGAAGTAAATTATTTCTGACAACACAACAACACAGATGTACAATCTCTTACATACACCACATTTATCTATAAAATGAATCAAAAGGAAATTTTTTACTGAAACTTGTCTACGTTTATACCTCTGTGCATTTTTATTAATATTCATGTTCACAGTTCATGGGCCTTTACGACTCAGACCGGAGGGAGAATTGTGAAGGAAGAGTCTGATACTTTTGCTTTGACCACAAGTAGCCTGACTATGGAAGTCATGGCAGTAAGTAAAGCAATAACATGGCTCAAGACACAGGCATTCACTCAGGCATGTGTCCTTAGTGACTCAATGAGTATGCTCAGGAAGATAGAGATAGGGTGGATCCGAAGAGAATGGTTGCTGTCTCTGGAGCGGTCTCGGCTGGCAAAGATTAGTTTCATTTTCGTGCCAGGGCAGGCGGGTATAAAAGGAAATGAGCGGGCTGACAAGTTTGCTGGTAAGGCTACTGTGGAGGGCGGATGAGCCATGGACCGGGCAGACATTCTAAATGCTCTACAAGAAGTAAGTCGTTTATGAGAACCAAGTGATGTCTGTGAATCTACAACCATGGTCAGGTTTCAAGAACAGCAAGTTAAAAGAGATGTGGCCAAACAAGAACATTATGCAGGAAGCTGAAGAAGATTAATAAACCAACACAGAACTCGTGTCGTGAGCCTATACATGCTGCAGGATTCGCTGAGGAAGGGATACGAGCATTTATGGACTGAATGGTTCGATGTGCAAAGAGAATAATCTGTCGACTAACTAACTAACTAAGCATGTTTATTAATAATTATTTTCATTAAATCTGTGCTGTTCCTGAAGTAGATCACTAGGATTGAAACGTTGATTGATTATGTTGGGTTTAGTTGATTTATTTATGCTTGCTGAACGTTGGCAGACTCACTGGGGAAGTTGATAGGGAACTACAATGATAATGTTATGAGTATGGCTGGGGACGGGTTCAGAGCCTGGGCTCGTCGGTGAGTCAAATATATGAGAGTGGGTGTGTGAGTGGGTGTGTGAGTGTGTGTCAGAGTCAAATATATGTGAGTCAGTTTTTTAGTGTGTGTGTGTCAGAGTCCATTATATGTGAGTGGGTGTGTGAGTGGGTGTGTATGTGTGTGTGAGAGAGTCAGATATATGTGTGTGGGTGTATGAGTGGGTGTGTTACTCAAATATATGTGTGTGGGTGTATGAGTGGGTGTGTTATTCAAATATATGTGTGTGGGTGTGTGTGTGTGTCAGAGTCAAATGTGTGTGCG
The DNA here is from genome assembly GCA_963921405.1 of Cepaea hortensis. Taxonomy (NCBI): domain Eukaryota; kingdom Metazoa; phylum Mollusca; class Gastropoda; order Stylommatophora; family Helicidae; genus Cepaea; species Cepaea hortensis. The sequence goes on from OY992896.1 coordinate 15,686,545, forward strand.
TGTGCGTGTCAGAGTCAAATATATGTGTGGGTGTGTGAGTGGGTGTGTGAGTAAAATCATATGTATGTGAGTGTGTATGAGTGTGGGTGTGTGAGTCAAATATATATGTGTGGGTGTGTGAGACAAATATATATGCGCAGGTGTGTGAGTTGGTGTACATGTGAGTGTGTGTGTCAGAGTCAAATATGAGTGTGTGTGTGTGTGTGTGCGAGTCATATATATATATATATATATATATATATATATATATATATATATATATATATATATATATATATATATATATATGAGTGTGTGTGAGTGTGAATGTGTGAGTCAAATATATGTGTCGGTGTGTGAGTGGGTGTGTGTGTGTGAGTGTTTATGTCAGAGTCAAATATATGTGTGTGGGTATGTGAGTGGGTGGGTGTGAGTCAAATATATGTGTGTGTGAGTGTGGATGTGTAGGTAAAATATATATGTTTGGATGTATGGGTGTGCATGTTGGCGTGAGTGTGGGTGTGTGAGTGTGTGTGTCAGTGTGGGTGTGTGAGTGAGTGTGGATGTGTGTGTGAGTGTGTGTGTAGTGCATGTGCACTTTGCTTGTTTTAAACTTGAGTATAGTTTACACATGGTACAAAAAGTGCATCCAGCTGACCGCTTGTGCATGTTGGTTAGCTTTCCCTATTTCTAGTGTCCCCCGAAACACATTTCAACTTCAGCCACTGTTAATGTACATCCTCAACTCAAGGACCAGAAGTCAACATTGAAGCCCAACTCCCGGGAACACACAGACAGATTGGCAATTACCTCAAGCAGATTGGCAATGTGGTCTGTTGGGTACATCGTGATCCACACAGTTATAGCCAGTCCAGCCAGAATATTCAACACAAATAACCCTGGACAAAAACAGATATTAAAATACAGATTTAAAATGTTTCAGATGGTACCATTGATAAAAAAAATCTTTATGAAAAGTTATAAGAATTCATCAACTTTGAAAGAAATTTATGATTTGTTTTATACGTTTTCTTAGAGTCTTTTAATTTACTGTTAAAGATTCATCATCATCATGTGCCATGTCAATAAGCATGGACAATCATATTTCGCCATCTTACACAATCACCAGAGCGTGGATCAGCTCTGTATTTTTGTCTGGATTATGCCCTGTGGCCAACCATCTAGATAATTACCTCTCTGTCTTCCCCTTGTTCTTTTCGCCCAATCTTGCCAGTTGTCACCAAGTTCTACATTTTATTTCTTCTCATAACATGCCAAACAAATCTCGAATGTCTAATTTTGTGAAAGATTATGGCATGGAAATTACCGTGGTGTCATGATTAGGATGTAATGCTGACAATGGCATGAGTGCAGTTGGACAAGGGTTCGATGTCAGCTCTCGTGGTTCGCTGTTGGAGGGAGAGACTGGGCACCTATTTCTCCATGCACTCAGACGGTAACAAAATGTGATGGTTCTAACACATACCCGCACCAGGTTCTTGTTGCTGTCCTGTATGTTTTTTTTGTGGTATGTTTTTGGGCGGTGCTCACCAAACCCGACACCAGACACTGTGCCAGCGGCTTCAGGAGGAGGAGCACAATTGGGAGGGTACAAGACTTACCCTAGGGCAAGGAAATGCAACCTAAAGACTAAATGTCATGGCAGGGCAGACCAGGCCCTAAACTTTAGTTGGCAATTGGTTTAAGATCGAAGTTCCAACAGGTGGACAGTTAGAGCAAAGCTTTACTGATCCGGCATCTTCTGCAGCTTGTCTTCTAGACGTATTGGTGTTACCTTTCCTCTGGAATGAACTAGAAAGGCCGAGAGAGGGATCATACCGCATGGTCAACACATGGTCTCTACAATTCTGCCCAGGCTTTGTGCTCTCATCTCATCTTATCATGTTCCTCTTGTACCTTGCGGTGTTGAGGTGAAGTACAAACATCGTGAGAGTGCCTGATTATGGGCTTCATGTATCGATATTCCCATGGACTCTGCTATTCCCTCCGTCCAACATTTATGTGGTCGGCCTCTTCCTCTGTTTCCATCTGGTCTGTACATCATTGCTTGTTGTTGTATGCTGTTGGATGGTAACCTACTTGCATGGCCAAACCATTTGACTTGCTGCTTTCTAATAAAATCTAGTGCTGCTATAACCCCCACCCTAGTCCTGATTTCTTCATTTCTGATCTTATCTCTTCTTGATACGTTAGTTTTCTTCTCAGGAATCTCATTTCTGCTGTTGTGATTTTTCTTTTCTCTTTTTCTGTCATTGTCCAGGTTTGGCATTGGTAGCATAGAGTTGGTAGGAAGATTGTGTTGTAAAGTGATTTCTTAGTAGTTATTGATACATGTTTGTTCTTTAGAATTGGTGCCATTTGTCCAATGAGTTGATTTGCCTTATTGCATTTATTTTCGATCTCGCCTTCTTATCTGCCATTTGATGATTTATACTTCCTAGGTACTTGAAACTCTTTACTTGTTTCAAGGGATGTTCGTTTAGGTGAATTGTTGTTGTTTTTTCTTCTTTAGTTATAGTCATTACCTCTGTTTTGCTTGTCCTAATTTTCATGTTATGTTCCCTACACATTTCGTTTAGACTATTCATGTGGTCTTGTAATTCAGCTTCTGATTTTGCTATTAGTGCCTGGTTGTCCGCAAACAGGAGTTCTTTAATGGTAGATTTGCAGATGGTTCTTCTTCTGTGTTCTCGTCATGCGGTATTCTTGTGGTCTCTGTTTGGCTGGTTTCTTTACATATGTTGTCTATATATGTTACTAGCTGACCCTGCCCGGCTTCGCCCAGACCCTGGTGGGGAGCATCTCATTTAATTCATATAAGTAGTCATATAAGTTCTCGTTCCCGTTACCGACTGTCTGTCTGTCTGTCTGTCTGTCTGTCTGTCTGTCTGTCTGTCTGTCTGTCTGTCTGTCTGTCTGTCTGTCTGTCTGTCTGACCCGGCCCGGCATTGCCCAGCTCCTGATGTGGAGCATCTCATTTAATTCATATAAGTAGTCATATAAGTTCCCGTTCCCGATTGTCTATCTGTCTGTCTATCTGTCTGTCTATCTGTCTATCTGTCAGTAGGGATGAATAGGAGGGAGGAGGAGGGAGGAGGAGGGATTAAGAGAAGGAGGGGGAAAGGGGAGAAGGAGGAGGGAGGAGGAGGGAGGAGGAGGAAGAGGGATGAGGAGGGAGGAGGAGGGAGGAGGAGGGAGGGGGAGGAGGAGGGAGGAGGGTGAAGGAGGAGGAGGAGGGAGGAGGGTGAAGGAGGAGGAGGAGGGGGAGGAGGGAGGGGGAGGAGGAGGGAGAAGGAGGAGGAGGGAGGAGGGAGGAGGAGAACGCAGGTGGGGGAGGAGGAGGAGGGAGAGGGAGGAGGAGGAGAGAGGAGGAGGGAGGAGGTGGAGGGAGAAGGAGGAGGGAGGAGGAGGGAGAGGGAGGAGGAGGAAGAATGATGAGGAAGGGGGAGGAGGAAGAGGGATGTGGAAGAAGGAGGAGGAGGGAGGAGGAGGGAGGAGGTAGAGGGAGGAAAAGGGAGGAGGGAGGAGGAGAGAGGAGGAGGAGGGAGGAGGAGAAGGGAGTAGGAGGGATGAGGAGAAGGGAGGAGGAGAGGGAGGAGGAGGGAGAAGGGAGGGAGAGAAGGAGGAGGGAGAGGGAGGAGGGGGAGGAGGTAGAGGGAGGAGGAAGAGGAGGAGGGAGGAGGTAGAGGGAGGAGGAAGGAGGGGGTAGAGGGAGGAGGAGGGAGGAGGCGGAGGGAGTAGGAGGGAGGAGGATGGAGGAGGGGAGAGGAAGAGGGAGAAGGAAGAGGGAGGAGGGAGGAGGGAGAGGGAGGAGGAAGAGGAGGAGGGTGGAGGGAGGAGGTAGAGGGAGGAGGAGGGAGGAGGTAGAGGGAGGAGGAGGGAGGAGGCGGAGGGAGTAGGAGGGAGGAGGATGGAGCAGGAAGAGGGAGGAAGAGGAAGGAGGAAGAGGGAGAAGGAGGGAGGAGAAGGAGGAGGGAGGAGGAAGGAGGAGTAGAGAGTGGGAGGAGGGAGGAGGCGGAGGGAGGAGGAGGAGGAAGAGGGAGAAGGAGGAGGGAGGAGAAGGAGGGAAGAGGATGAGAGGGAGGAGGAGGAAGAGGGAGGAGGAGGAATGTGAAGGGAGGAGGAGGGAGGAGGTAGAGGGAGGAGGAGGAGGAGGGAGGAGGATAGAGGAGGAGGAGGGATGAGGAGGAATGTGAAGGGAGGAGGAGGGAGGAGGTAGAGAGAGGAGGAGGAGGGAGGAGGAGAATGGAGGAGGAGGGATAAGGAGGAGAGGGAGGAGGAGGGGGAGGAGGGGGAGGAGGAGGGAGGAAGAAGGAGGAGGGAGGAAGACGGATGAGGGGGAGGAGAGAGGGGTAGGAGGGGGAGGAGGAGAAGGGAGGAGGAGGAGGGAGCAGGAGGAAGGAGGAGGGAGGAGGAGGAGGAAGAGGGAGGAGGAGGGAGGAGGAAGAGAGAGGAGGGAGGAGGAGAGAGAGGAGGGAGGAGGAGGGAGGAAGAGATAGGCGGAGAGAGGAGGAGGGAGGAGGAGGAGTAGGGATGAATAGGAGGGAGGAGAAGGGAGGAGGAGGGATTAAGAGAAAGAGGGGGAAAGGGGAGAAGGAGGAGGGAGGAGGAGGAGGAAGAGGGATGAGGAGGGAGGAGGGAGGATGAGGAGGAGGGAGGACGAGGAGGGAGGATGGTGAAGGAGGGGAGGAGGAGGAGGAGGGAGGAGGGTGAAGGAGGAGGAGGAGGGGGAGGAGGGAGGGGGAGGAGGAGGGAGAGGAGGAGGAGGGAGGAGGGAGGAGGAGAACGTAGGTGGGGGAGGATGAGAAGGGAGGAGGGAGAGGGAGGAGGGAGGAGGAGGAGAGAGGAGGAGGGAGGAGGTGGAGGGAGAAGGAGGAGGGAGGAAGAGGTAGAAGGAGGAGGGAGAAGGAGGGAGGAGGAGACAGGAGGAATAGGAGGGAGGAGGAGGGATTAGGAAGAGGAGGGAGGAGTAGGGTGGAGGAGGAGGGAGGAGGAAGAGGGAGAAGGAGGGAGGAGGAGAGAGGAGGAGGAGAGGAGGAGAAGGGAGTAGGAGGAGGGAGAGGGAGGAGGAGGGAGGAGGAGGAGAGAGTAGGCGGAGGGAGGAGGCGGAGGGAGCAGGAAGAGGGAGGAAGAGGGAGGAGGAAGAGGGAGAAGGAGGGAGGAGAAGGAGGAGGGAGGAGGAAGGAGGAGTAGAGAGTGGGAGGAGGGAGGAGGCGGAGGGAGGAAGAGGGAGGAGGAAGAGGGAGAAGGGAGGAGGAGGGAGGAGGTAGTAGGATGATTGATTGCCATCCCACCAGGTTAATATGTTATCGCGGACCTCAGAGAGAAGTGTCTATGTAGAAGACCATTTCCTGGACGTACGTATTTTGGGAGGGGGAGGAGGGAGGAGGGAGGAGGAGGAAGAAGAAAAAAAAAACTACGACAGTTGGCATCTCTGGAATGAAAGGAAGGCGTGTAGAAAATTTCATCTCAATCGGATGGGCCGTTCGCGAGCGCATAAAGGACATACGGAGATACATAAATACATACGCACATCCTAATTTATATATAAGAAGATAAACAAGAGAGGGAACAGGACACAACCTTGTTGTACTCCAGATCTTATGGTGAAGGGTTCTGAGTGTCCTCCAGTTGCTCTCACTATGCATTCACTGTTGTTGTATAAGCTTCTACATAGGTGTGTTAGACGTGTACTGAGTCTCTGTGGCGAAGTGGTCAAGCCGTTTGACTCATGCTCTGAAGGTTGTGGGTTCGATTCCAGACCACACCCTTTGATTTACGAGTTAAATGTTTCAGAGACTCCTGTGGGTCGTCGCTAAAAGCTACAGAGTTCGTGCTTTGTGCGACGCTTTCCGCGCTGCGGAAAGAGACCGAGCCATATGGGATAAAACCCGGTGCAATGAAGTCAACCCTGTCGACTTTTAAGCAACCTTTTTTCAGTCCATATTGTTTAAGCATTTCCAACAGCTTGTTTCTATCTACTCTATCAAACGCCTTTTCTTGGTCAACAAAGGCTAAGTAGAGTGTTTCATTGAATTCGGTTGATTTTTCTAAAAGTTGTCTAAGGGCAAAAATGGCATCTGTGCATTCTTTGTTTTTCCTAAATCCAAGTTGTTTCACTTAGCTGGGGTTCTATAATAGTTCGTAATCTTTTCTCAAGAATTTTACAAAATATTTTCCCAGTATGACTCAACAGTGAAATGCCTCTGTATTGTTTGCAGTCTCTTTTGCTGCCTTTGTGCTATGGATAGGTATAATTCCATCCCTGGTCTTAACCAGTCTTGGAATCAAAGCGAGCATGTGGTGTTCTGGCGAGATGCTCGCATGCCAGCCTGCTGGTCATGGTTCAAATCCACATGTGGGCAGATTTTTACAATTGACCTGTGAACCAAGACTGATCCAGCCTAACATGGGTACCAAGACATGTTTTGGGAAATAAAGATGGCCAATGTGGCACTGACCCCGCCACCTTCAGAGTGCCAATTGGTCTATAAAAATAGTGGTCTAGAATCATTTATTCGTATTTCGTGGAAACAAAAACAATCAAACACAGAGGTTCTAGAAAAACTGGGAATGAAAAGAGAGTTGATGAAAGAAATACAAAAGAGGCAAGTTAATTACTTTGGTCACAGTAAAAGACATAACACTCTTATAAAAACCATATCGGAGGGTGGAGGTTGAAGGCAAGTGAGCAAGAGGCAGACAATGATACAAGTGGGACGATAAAATCAAGAGATGTACGAACATAAATCTGACAAAATGTACAATCAAGGCTAGAGACAGACAGTGTTGGAGATCCATTGCAGCCAACCTTCATTGTGGAGACAGCAGCTGGTTAACTGATTGAGAATGATGTGTCTAGGGTGCCATGTAGCCTACAAAATTAAAGCTGTACAGCCATATGCCCATGTATCTGAAGCCATGTAAAAGGTTGCTTCACTGCCTGTGACTTATTTCCATGGGTTTCAAAATCATATTGGCATTATAAGTGGCAAGTAATGAATATTTAAAACTCATCACAATCATCCATTGGCTTGTTCTGTACAGAATGTTTTCCCCATAACGATGTTTCAAAGTTTCTGTCAAAAACCAGATGACCAGCTTCTGTTACTCTCATGTGTAAATTATCTATCACTTCTTGAATCCATTTACAGTGTGGTTTTCCACGATTCCACCTCCTTGGAAGACCTTTCTCTGGAATGATCTTTCCTAAACTGTTATAATTTCTTGATTGATTGACAGCCGGAACTGTGGTGAAAGGGTTACAAACAAAATTTACAATCCCCTGACTGTATTTGAAACACGGCTGCAAGCAATTCCAAGCGATTTGGAAGCAAGCCACTTTGTGCTGTTTAACATACAATGGTGTGAGTGCCAATCATTCAGAAATCAATGGCAAGCTACTGAACATCAACTTGCCAAGAAATCAAAACATCAACAAATTCAGCTGTTGACTGTGACATTCTGTAATGGATATGCAACAAACATCAAACAGAAGGAATGCAACAAATGTTTTAATAATGTCTCTGACTGCTATCTCTTCCTAGACATTTGTAAAGAAGGTAGTTTGCTATTGCTTTCCTTACTGGCAGTGACCATACTGGCCGGTGACCACAGCCAATATCGCTAGAAAGAGATCCTCTGCCTATGATTGAAGCCATAACCAACATCTATCTGTTGGCTTCTCTCAAGCTCAGTCCACCACATGCTCTATGGTTTTACATTTGCAGGACAAACAGGCACTCCACTTTGCACAAAAGGTGTCTCATAGACTAGTGGAGGGAAGCAGATGCCTTATTTCAGATTGTAAAGTACAACAATTATTTATTACTTACAGTTAGTGAAAATGGACTTCCTGAAAGGTGCCCCTTTAGAGAAAGTGACAGCCAGGATGATATACTGGTATGCAGAAATGAGAAAAACTGCAGCATTCTCATGACACCGATAATTATCTTCCTTATTGTCTTTGTAGGGCACAAACCTGTTTCAAAGAAAGAACATTTTGTGTACACTGCAGTGAATTTTTTCTGTCGGGGGAAAAAAGAAAATCCTAACCTGCACAGTTGGCGGTGACTGCACTAGCCAGGCAGCTTTAATTCCTCAGGCTCAAAGACCCCTCTGCCATACACCGCAAGGTACTATATTGGCAGTAAATGACAGTTAATGTCTGCAGTGAATTTCAGCATCAACTGCATTTCTGACTATCACAAGCAGTGATACTTCTTTACATCTTGCTGTCTCCAGCAACATATATGTGCTATGATGAAAGGCTATTAAGAATCTTCTTTTGCTGTCTTCCTCTATTCATTATTTTCATAAATATCTCCAGTTGTCACAATATGGGTTTCTCTTCTCATAATTTGGTCAAATGTTGTCATTTAATGTCAATAATGGCTAACTCTTTCTGATATTTGTGATAAGTTGCTTTTGTACCCTAGCTTCTTTAAAAACATTTAAATTACTTATTTTGAATGTCAATTATTTTCAACACTCCTTTGTACAACCACATCTTTGAGGCCTCAATTAATCAATCAATCAGGTGCCATCTCCTTAATGAAGGTTGGTTGTAATAGATCTCCAACACCGTGTCTCTCGCCTAATTGTTAATTCTGTCAGACTGCAGTTGGTTATCTCTTGATGTTATCTATTCTGTCAGACTGCAGTTGGTTATCTCTTGATGTTATCTACCCAGGTATATCATTTTCTACCTCTTGTTTATACTCCAGTACGGTTTTTATAAGAGTGTTTGTCTTTTAACATGGCCAAAATATTTTGCTTGCCTCTGTTTTATTTCTTTCATCAGCTCTCTCTTTTCATTCCCAGTTTGATTGTTTTTGCCTACATGAAATATAACATTCTCTTCTGTATATCAAATCTCCTTTGAGGTCTCAAGGATTTTTTTTTTTTTTTGGGGGGGGGGGGGGGTGTGGGTGCTTGTTTACTAATTGTCCAATATTCACAACCCCATGATAAAACTTGTTCTATGTAATATGCACTTGTTCTATGTAATATGCACTTGTTCTATGTAATATGCACTTGTTCTATGTAATATGCATTTGTTCTATGTAATATGCACTTGTTCTATGTAATATGCACTTGTTCTATGTAATATGCACTTTTCTATGTAATATGCACTTGTTCTATGTAATATGCACTTGTTCTATGTAATATGCACTTGTTCTATGTAATATGCACTTGTTATATGTAATATGCATGAACTCTTTTTCTAACAACAAAGATGGATTTATTGCTTAAGATATTGGTAACTTTATAAGCGTTAGATTTTGCCTCGTCTATTTATGTTCTTTATCTCTGTGTTACATCTTCAATTTGATGTTATCCATGTGTTAAGATACTGGAACTTATGTGTAGAAGCATGATCACCCATGCCCGTAGGCATAATGGTCTCATGGTTTATGAGATTGTACACAATTTCTTTGCATTGTATTGCCCCTAAAGTCTGGGTTAAAGCTACAAATATCCATCCATCATGTGCCATGCCGATAAGTGTGGATGGTCATATTTCACCATCTCACTTGATCACATGAGTCGTGGATCAGCTCCGTGTTTCTGTCTCGACCATGCCATGTGGCCTAGCCATCCACGTATTTACTTCTCGGTCTTTCCCTTGGTCTGTTCCTTTCAATCTTGCCAGTTGTCACCAAGTTCTCCAATCCATTTCTGCTCATAACATGTCCAAAAATGTTGACTATCTACATCTAATTTCTCTAATAAATTTAAAATTTTCATTTATTTCTTGTAGTACTTGGTCATTGGTTTTTCTATCTGTCCATGGTATTCTTTGCATTTCAGCATATCACCAGGTATGTACCAACTGCTATAAATATAATTCAACTGTTTAGTTAATCTTTCTATTCCAAATTATCCCAATATTTCTAATTCCTCTATTGTAGCAAAACTGTTTTCTTTTCTTCATGTTTGATAGTTTAAAGAGTTTCAAGATGTAAGATTGACTTCATTGCACAGGGTTTTAACCCATATGGAATGGTCTCTTTCCACAGGGCAGCCTGCCAAAAGCATCACACAGAGCACAAACTCCGTAGCTCCAGCAGCAACCCCCAGGTGCCTCCGATAAAATTGCATCCATGACCTGAATGACAGAGTGTGGAATTGAACCCGCAACCTTCGGAACATGAAGCATGTGACTTAACCACTTCCCCACAGGTACCCTCAAGTAGTATTAGTGACTTATTTATTTAGTAGGTGGTCACAGTATGGCTTCTGCAACCATTTAATTAAATAAATAACTGGTGACAAAACAGAAATAAATACCTGATCAAGAAAACCAAAGCTATACAATGTAACATGTACAAAGAAAAGAACTAGTTATAAAATTAACATGTGAGAGAGTATGAAGAAACAATAAAGTCCAAGTTGTTGAGGTAAACACAGAGACATCAACACAAAGGAAAACAAAACAGTAGCTTCTGGTCAAGAAAACCCAAGCTGTGTAATATTTACAAAGAATAGAGGTGGTTATACAATTAACATGTGAGTCAGAATTGTGGAAATGTGGTTTCTGAGAAATATGCAAAGAATACCATGGAAACACAGAAAAACAAATGAACAGGTTCTACAAGAAATAAAAGAAAACCGTAAACCAAATAGATAAATTAGAGGTAGACAGTCAAAACATTTTGGGCACGTTATGAGAAAACAAATAGATAACTTGGTGACAACTGGCAAGATTGAGGGTAAAATAACAAAAGGAAGGCAGAGAGGTAAATATCTAGATGTCTCGACCTCATGGCATAATCAAGACAAAAACACAGGGCTGATCCACGAGACTGCTGATTGTATGAAATTGCTTATCGGTATGGCAAATCATGATGATGATGATGAGAGAGAATGAAGTAACACTAAAGGCCAAGTTCTTTAGGTAAACACTGAGACATCACCAAAAAGGAGGACAAAACAGAAGTATCTGATCAAGAAAACCCATGCTATACTATGTAACGTGTACAAAGAAACAAGCTGGTTATAAAATTAACATGTGTGAGAGAATGAATTAACCATAAAGACCAAATTGCTGAGGTAAACACAGAGACGTCAACAAAAAGCAGGAAAAAACAGAACATAACATACCATGGCTGATCCTGAACATGGAGAAACATGAAGACCTGAGCTGCAATGACCACCAGAAGTTGAGTGACGATGCTTAGGATAGGGCCTGCACTGATAAGGCTGGCCAGGGGTCGTTCTCTCACCAGCTCATCATATGGACCAGTCCTGCTAACTAAATCAATTGTAAACAGACATTATGCTTTTGTCTTGATTATGCCATGAGGTCAAGACATCTAGATATTTACCTCTCTGCCTTCCTTTTGATTGATTGATTGATTGATTGAACTTTGAACTTTATTTTCAAAGGGTCACAAATTGGGCACGCAGGCCTGTCTTACATTCAAGCTGAACTGAGTTGAGCTGAGCGTAGTTGAGTCAAGAACAACATCACATCAGTCGGAACATTCCCATACATGCTCCATCCTCATCTGCAACAGGCAGCAAAGAGTCCCATAACTAATGTGTCCATCTGACATTTCCTCAGAGTTTCGAGTGTCGGCCAGATCCTCTGGTCACTCCCTGCAGTGCTAACTTCTTCAATACACACACGATTCCAAAGGGCTCCAACCATATCTGTCTCATCATGCATCAATTCCCCACCAAGAGATGCAAACCCAGCCAATCTACTCGTTTCTCATGACACCAGCATGTTTAATGCAGATTATAATCATTGCACTCTTGATATGGCAGCTGCATAAGAACACTGGTTAGGCTGCTCTCTTACCAATCTTCTTCTTCTTCTTCTTCTTCTTCTTCTTCTTCTTCTTCTTCTTCTTCTTCTTCTTCTTCTTCTTCTTCTTCTTCTTCTTCTTCTTCTTCTTCTTCTTATTCTTCTTCTTCTTCTTCTTCTTCTTCTTCTTCTTCTTCTTTTGCGTTTGTCCGGAATGTTGTTTTAGATGTAATTGCGTTGTGCCTGTTTACAGCAGAGCTGCGATATTTGAACCTTTCAGCCGACACATCCGACTTCTTCAGGCATTTGTTGGCTAGGTTACTTTCCCAGGTCTTGCCAGTCCAATGGTCATGCGTACAAACGAAGAACATTATTACAGATTCCTGCAGACAAAAGTAAAACCAGGGCAAGTTTGTAGCAGCCTTAGGTGACACATGATGGTAGCTGATAACTTTATCACTCTGTAATTTAGCATGTCTCAAACACTGAAATACTTTGGTCATATTACATGTATCCATTCATCATGTGCCATGCCGATAAGCGTGGGCGGTTATGTTCTGCCATCTCACTCGATCACCAGAGTCGTGGATCAGCTCCGTGTTCCTGTCTCGACCATGCCACATGGCCAAGCCATCCAGGTATTTACTTCTTGGTCTTCCCCTTGGTCTCTTCCCTTCAATCTTGCCAGTTGTCACCAAGTTCTCCAAGTCATTTCTTCTCATAACATGCCCCAAAAATTTTGACTGTCTATGTCTAATGTATCAGTGGCCTGGAATTGGTAGTTATGGTGGATATTGTTCCTGGTAGAAGAGGCAGCATGAAGTGGACACAGGACATTGCAGACATCTTGGGTATGAAGGTGCAGGAGACAGGAAAAAATGGCAAGAGATTGAGAAAATTTCTGGCCTATGATGAGACTGTTGTTACGCAAAGAGTTTGATGATGAATTTAACACAATGGGGAAAGACAGATAATATGAATAAATTAAACAAATGATAATTAGATCTCACTTGCTGAAATATAATCTAAAGAGACTGAGTCAAAAACTAAGTTAACTATAAATATAGACAAAGATGAGGTAACAGACAGAGATATTATAAATATAGACAAAGATGAGGTAACAGACAGAGATATTATAATAAGAATACACACGGTAAGAGGTGTTGTCATTGCACTAGGAGACTTGTGGAAGTCAAACAAAATTAAACCTGTTACCACATTAAAAATTTTCAACTCTAAAAATAAATCAGTATTGGTGTATGGGCTGGTCTCCCTGGCCTAGGGTTTAATGACTTTCTCCGTAATCCCGTTATCCACGTAGGGTAATGCAGCATGCGAGAATTAGAAGCGGTTCTCGTTGCTTTGGTAACTAACGGGATAAGTGAGCCGGCTGCTCAGAAAGCAATGGCAAACTAATGAGCGTAATCTTGCCAAGAAATCAATGACAGCGGTAAAATGCTGGTGTTGACAGCGATGTCCTGTAAAGGATATGCGAAAAAACAAACATACAAACAAACAAACTGGTGTATGGATCAGAAGCACAGAAGACGACGACAACAATTATTAATCAACTAAAAATTGTGCAGAATAGAAGGACTAAAATGAAATGACAGAATCACTAATTGTGGATATTAGGGAGTGATCTAGACTCCAGCAAATCAAGAAATGAGGAAAAGTTGCTGTGACTAGATAGAACACACATTGAGGAAATCTGATATTATAACTATTAGGCCATTTCTCATAAACCAATAGGGCAAATGAAACAGGAAGTAATCTAAACACAAAGAGAAGAGAATTATGGACAGAGATGAATAATTTTGGAAGGGCAGGGAGGCAAAAATAGAGATAGCAAAAATACGAGGGGGGGGGGGGGGGGCTTCAAATGAAAACCCTAAATTTGTGTGTGTGCGTGCTTGCATGTGTGGTGTGTGTATGTGAATATATTCTGAAAAAGTAAAGAACAAATGTATCATTTTTCAATGTAGTCACCACTGCATTCAATGCAAGTCCTCCAGCGCTGATAAAGTGCTTGGATTCCTGTAGAAACAAATTCTTTTGGTCGTATGTGTGACCAGTCATGCACCACCTACTGTACCTCTTCATAGAAGTCACGCCGTTTGAAACTTCCTGCTTCACTCATACACTTGCTGGACTGACAGGCATGCATCTCCATACTGGACCTTCATTTGCTGATGAATTTCTTTAGGAAATAACACCTCAAAACCCCTTCACTGATAAAAAAAATGGATAACAGACCGCTGCTCCTCTTTGGAGCATGTCAAAAGTGGGGTGGCCATCTTTAAACTGTCCTTATAATATCCCTGTGTTCATCTGCACTGTGATTTTATGTGCTGAACACTCTTGACATCCTTAACAACAATATTGACAGGTTACAAGACAATGGCCTGGTTATTGTAATTTCTATCACACTTTTAATTTAGCACAAGAAACAGAATTGCAGGACAAAATAAACATTGATACATCAAATACTCACAAGTGATGCTGAAGGTTGTGATGAGAATCAAGTCCACATAAAGAAACTCAACATCTGTCACATTTGATCCAAGCTGCAAATAAAGAAACAAACATGTGTGTAGGTAGTTGCAGGGTAGACACTATAGTTGTGATGTCAAATCTCCTTGTTCTGGGAGTCTCCATGACAAAGTGGTCAAGCCGTCTGCCTAACGCTCCGAGTTGTGGGTTCAATTCTGGGCTACATCTTTCGTTCACAAGTCCATTTTTTCGGATACTCAGGGGGTCATTGCTGGAGCTATGGAGTTCATGCTTTGTGCGATGCTTTCGGCAGGCTGCCCTGCAGAAAGTGACAGAGCCAAATAGGATAAAACCTGGTGCCATAAAGTCGATCCTCTCGAGTTTTAAGACTTTTTAAAGACTTCTTGTTCTGCTGCTGCTGTTTCTATTTCTTCTTCTTTTTCATATTTGTTTTCTTCTCCTGATTCCTCATCTTCTTTTTATTATTCTCCTTCTTCTTCATCCTCTGTCTGTATCCCCAATTGAAGCACAGGCCCTCAAGCAGCTGGTCATCCTTTATTTCACTGTCTCTTGCAGGTCCAACACTCCACATTATTCATCTCTGTCTTTAACTCTCTATGCTGGCTCTGTTGTGAAGGGGTTAACATGCAATTCGTCATCCCATTTACCATGCTAGAAAGACAGCTGCAGGCGATTCAGAACCATTGGTTTTCATATAATGGTATGAGTGCCGGTGGCTCAGAAAGCAATGGCAAACTACTGAACATTCCCAGGAATCACAAACAGCCAAAAAATGCTGGACTTGACTGTGACATCCTGTAAAGGATATGCAAGTATCTCTAATTCTCCTCTCCAAGTATTTTTAGGTCTCTTGTATTTGATTTTTACTTAGTGGGTTCCAGAAAATATTTTTTAGTTATACCATTATTAGATTTCTCTAAGTGTGTCCTATCTTGTGATTAATAAGACCCTTCATTCTCTCAGTATACCTCTCATGTCTGGCCATTAATAACCCTTGGCAGGGTAGTATCCCAGACCAAATTAATGTGCTAGCCATATACAGATGTTCCTTGCCCCTTGCATAGACCAACTGGTACTCTGCACCTTGTACAGCCCAACTGGTGCCCAGATAATTTTTTTCATTGGAATCTTCCCTCAAGCATATACAAATTCATGCATTACCAATCTGGCAAGTGAACATCTAGTTACTTTGCTGCCATGGATTCCTTTGTCTACACAGCTACCTAAATATGTGTCAAGTGTTAGTCCACCACATATTCTAAGCCATAGCATAAGCCATAAGCTGCCAGGTTTCCTTTCCTGCAGCTGTTATTTCTTGGAATTTTCGCCAGAAAATTTTGAAAATACCCCCTACCCATGTTATGATACTGGTTTTACTACCCTGGCAAAATTATGAAAATATCCCCAACACCTTGACATAATACAGGGTTGACCACCCTGATAAAATTATGAAAATATCCCCTACCCTTGTTATAATATGAACACCGGTAGGGAAGAGAAAACGGGGAAGACCGTTGAGACCCTGAGTAGAACCATCATCAGAGAAGGCTCATTCAACGGCCAAATAAACATCCAAAATCCACAACAGGTAGCAGTGAACCGCCAGGCATGGAGAGCCATGACTTCTGCCCTATGTGCCGCCTTGGGCTCAAGAAGAAAGACTAACTAACTAACATGATTTAAAACCGGGTGGCAAGCATCGTCTGGATATTTTCTCCAGGGCATGCTGGTGTGTTGGGGAATGAACAGGCAGACAGATCGGCTGGCTCTGCAAAACTTGGTGTAGTATTGATACATGATAAGGCAGACGTGGTTGCGACCTTGTGGGAGCACGTGTACACCTCGGAGGAGCAAATGGCTCACCATGGTCTGGCAAGAATGTGACAGCGTGGAATAATGAGGGGATCTGGCCGATGCTCGACGCTTAGAGGAAAGGCGAGACGCACATATAATCAGATTGCTACTGGTACTATTGGGGTTGGAACTCTTTGCTGGCTTCTGAGGATGGGGACGGGGCGATTATGGGAATGCCACGAATGCTGTGATGTCGGTTCCTAAATCAATCAATCAGTCAATCAAAACTGGGTTTACCACCCTGACAAAATTATGAAAATATCCCTTACCCATATTATGATGCCAGCTCCGGCTTCATGGAAAAGAGAAGTAGAAATAGTAATGAGCAATAAGGGGAGGGCATGGGCAGAGTTGCATGGGATAGCTACAGATGGGAGAGCTTGGGGGTGAGATGGTTGGTGAGAGAGGGCAAAGCAAATAAGACATTGAAACAGTTAAGATATTGAACAGAATATTACATTCATACCCAATAAAGAATGAGCACAGAGATAAACTGTGTGAGGCTGTAACAAGCCATGTACTTGAACACACCAAAAGACGTCACCAGAGTTGCTCTACCTTCTCTGCAAGACAAAATATCAAGTGTGAAAAGACACATCAAAAACAAAACATCAAATATTAATAAAAACCAAAGTATCAAGCATACAAAATAGAAGTCAGCCAGTCAGTCAGTCAGTCAGTCAGTCTGCCTGCCTGCCTGTCTTTCTTTCTTTGTGTCTGTCTGTCTGACCATCCGTCAGTCTGTCTGTTTGTCAATTTGTCTGTTCATCTGCCTGTTTGCCTTTCTGCATATCTGCCTTTTGTCATTTATTAATTCAATCAATCATTCATTCATTCGCTTCTGTTGTCTGTCTGTTCATCCATTCACCTGCCTCTTTGTTTTTTTGTCTGTCTGTCTGTATTTCTTTCTTTTGATTTACATTTTTCTCCTACCTTTTTTCTTATATTTCTGCCTGTAAATTCCTTAATTCTTACTCCTGTCCTTACCTGTTTCTTTTTTTCTTTTTTTTGGTGTGTTCATAGGGTGGGAGGATTCTTTCGTATAAGTTTTCTTTATTTCTTTCTTTTCTTGTTTGCTATTTCTGTCATTGTTATTTGCATTCTGTATCACCACACTGCCATCACTTTCCTTGCCACAAGTGTGGAGTAGCATGTTTTTATTAATGTGCCACAAAAAGTCAACAGCAAGTGGAAAACAAGATTATAATCTCATGATTACAGGAAAACAGGAGCTGTTGGCATAGCAGTTAGTGCATTTAGTTACCAATATTGTGGTCTCTGCTTGATCCTCAGAAATAGCAGGGTTTCTTTTCCCCACCACTATTTCTCTGGAGTTGACCCAGAATCATAAAATGGGCACCAGATACTTTCCAGAATTTCTGGACAGAAGGAAATACAGTGAGGTAGGAAACTGGCCATCTTATATCATACCAAGGGCTAGAATATGTTCATCAACAAACAATAAACACACAACACTCTATATTGTTTGTGCTCATAGAAGTGAGAAGAAGGAAGTAGAGACTAGAGGACTCACTAGATAACATAGAAAGTCTCTACTAGTCTCTTCTTCTTTCTTCTCACTTCTAAGAGTGCCAAAACAATACATGTGTTGTGTGTTTATTGTTTATTTATGAACTGTCTTAGTGGCCTGAAAGGGTTCCCCAATTTATGTTTCTGTGAAATACAGAATATGTGAAGACCTCAAACTTTGCACCTCAACATGCAGTTTCTGTTATGGAACTGCTACCTGTAACGTAATATTTTGTAAGGAAAATAAGATCTCATTGGATCTGAACCTTAGATATACACATGAGTAGGTGATTGGCCTTCAGCTATACAGCACTGATGCTCCCAAAAGATAAATCAGTACATTTATTTGTATAATATGATGTTTCCTGAGCAGTAACAAGAAAACTAAGTATAGTCTAGACCAGAACAGTACTTTATGTAAGTAATAGAATGGTCAGTAAGTTGTTGTACAGAGGCATCTGTAGAAATACTTACCTGATTACCTTTGGAACGCACTCAATGGTGGGAGTTTTCGATGTGAAGGGTGAGGCTACAGATGCCTCAGCTTCTGACAGTGAGATGCCCATGTGGGCAGTTTTCAGTGCACCGCAATCGTTAGCACCATCACCACACATACCAACATAGTATCTGAAAGCAGAACAAGATCAATGCAGCAGTAATAATCAACCAACATTTTCTCATAACTTTCTAATCAAGACTCATTGATTGAATGATTGATTGATTGTGTGTGTGTGTGTGTGTGTGTGTGTGTGTGTGTGTGTGTGGGGGTGTGAGCGTATGAATATGTGTGTGTGTATTATCATTATCATGTGCCATGCCAATAAACGTTATCGACCAGGTCTTTAAATCCACTTTGAAGTGGGGATTTCTTTCACTGTCCTGGGTTCCCTGGTTGTTGACCCAGCCCAAAATGGGTACTATGAACTATTCTATGAAGTAAAGGTGGTTACTATGATACTGACCTGGTCATCCATCAACTGATGATTGGTCTAAAAATATGAGACGTAAGAAAAGTAACAGCTGCTGCTGGATATAACAGTAACAAATACAAACAGTCAGGTATGTGTGGCTCCTGCTAGAAAGTGAGAGATACTAAACACGGACACAATGTACATACCTACAATAAACTCCACAATGGTGAACATAAATAACGGAGAAAAATCCTCCAAAAAATAATAAAATAGAAAATGAAAATAGTATATACGACACAACGAACAATGTTTTGATTATAATAATCTTCATCAGGAATGGAACAACACAAACAGATCTAAAGAAAAACATGAAATTAGAAAATTTAATAATATTAAAACACAAATTCTTCGTTGTTAGGAAGGCGGCACAGAAGTTCAGTTCAGTTCAGTTGTGAAAGATGCCAAATAAGAAAATGTGGAGCCGAAGGTGTGCAAACAGTTAGATTATATAGAGGGGAGTCAGCAGAATTATACAGTGGCATCTACAACAGTATTGATTCCTGCTGGATGGATGTATCCTAAAGTGTTGATTAACCGGCTTTCGATTTTAAGCCCAATGAAGTTATTAGAGAAGCATAGCTTCAATGCTGTGACCCATACATCATCGACTCCATTGTGATCAGAAAAAGTGAAATGGTTAGAGACAGGTTTGTCAGAGTTTGGAATAATATCCCTAGGGTGTTCCCTGAAGCGGTCGGCTAGGCATCTACCAGTCTGTCCAATATACTTCATGTTACATTGTTTGCAAATAATAACATATGTTTTTCTTTAGATCTGTTTGTGTTGCTCCATTCTCGATGAAGATTATTATAATCAAAACGTTGTTCATTGTGTTGTAGCATACTTATTATCTTTTTTAATTTTAATTTTATAATTTTGTTTTTATTTCCCCCCTGTTATTCATGTTCAACATTGTGGAGTTCATTGTAAAGTATGGTCACTGTGTCCGTATTTAGTATATCTCACTTCTCCACAGGAGTTCCACAAACCTAACTGTTTTTATTTGCCAAACATATTGGCTAGCATCACATACCCACTGAGCCTTATGACATGAAAAGGTGTCCTCTACTTGACTTTATTAACTGATTCAGTGCTGAATGATTGGGAGTCTTAGTAGCAAAGCCGTCTGACTCAGGCTCCGAAGATTGTGGGTTTGATTCCGGACCACGTCTTTCAGTTCACGAGTGAATTTTTTCTGAGACTCCCAGAGGTCGTCGCTGCAGTTATGGAGTTCGTGCTTTGTGTGATGCTGTCCATCCTGTGGAAAAAGATTGAGCAATATGGGATAAAAACCCGGTGCAATGAAGTTGACCCTGTGAACTTTTAAGCGACTTTTTAAGTGCCGAAGGATAATATATCATCAAATGTGACTTACTATTTGGACCGAAGGGCATTATATTGCCATACAAGGATCAATGTATTAGTTATTTCATTTCACAGTACTTTCACAGTTATAGTGCTCACTGCGTGAAAACTGACATTATAATACTTGTTCATTTGATTGTGGCACTGAATCAATTAAGGTGAACAGAACAGACATATAAATTAAACACAAAACAACCTTGGAACTCCTCCCCAATGCACCTCGTGGTTGGAAAAGGGGTCCTTTACTTCACTATTACTTTATTAAGCTGAACAGAACAAACATGTATAGGGTGTATTTTTAATGACTGTGCAGTGTTTGAAAATATTGCCGGTCCAAGTTTTGTATTTACCCTCTGTAAAGTTCATGCAACCTAATAGGTAAATACAAACTTGGACCAGAAATATTTTCAAACACTACACAGTCATTAAAAATACACCCTGGAAAAACAAAACAATCGTGGAAGACTTACCCAACATCCTGCAACACCTCAACCAGCTGACCTTTCTGTTCCGGGGCCATACGAGCAAACACAGCACCACGTACAACAATCTTGTTTAACAGGTCGGGGCAGTATTGACGTATGACTGCCCATGTCTTTCCAGTGAGGGCAAAGTGAAATCTCGAGCTGTTCTCATCAATTTGAATCTTCTTGTTGTCCTGCAGATTGACCAGTAACAAATAATGTATACAGTGTTTTAGAAAGGACATTGTGTCTGAGAGGTCACTGTTCCCACCTGATGTTAATTAAATACAGGGTTTGTTCTTAGAACAGGGTTGAGAATCTTTCCAAGAACCGTTTGTATCCAAAGATATTACATAATCATCAACATGTGCCATGCTGATAAGCATGGGCGGTCATGTTTCACCATCTCTGACCATCACCAGAGTCGTGGATCAGCTCTGTGTTCTTGTCTCGACCATATCACGTTGCCAAGCATTCAGGTATTTACATCTCTGTCTTCCCCTTGTTGTTTTCCCCTCAATCTTTCCAGTTGTCACCAAGTTCTCCAGTTTATTTCTTCTCATATTGTATCCAAACATTGACTATCTACGTCTAATCTCTCCAACCAGTTAACGATTTTCATTTGTTTTTTGTAGGACTTGGTCATTGGTCTTTTTGTCTGTCCATGGTATTCTTTGCATTTTCTTCAGAAACCACATTTTCACAGTTATTAGATGTTTTTCAACTTGTCAGCTCATTGTCCATGTTACATATTCTTACAAAAGTATCGGTTCTATGAACACTTCAACACTCTTTTTCTCGTTGCAAATGACAACGTCATTTCTAGGATTGTGGGATAAGATACCAGGTCTTCTTGCATAAGGGCAACAAAAAGGAGATCTTGTGCACAAGTGTTGCATGTTATAAATGCCTTGGCAACTGGAAACTGCAAAGAGTATTCCATAAGACCATTGAACTGGCAAAACTGTTAGGAAGGAAGGAAAAACAACCCATGGATAAATAGAGCCTGTTACCTTGGATGGAATCTGTCTAAAGGAAGTAAACCTTACACAAATGCATGTCAAGGTCACACATGTGAACTTTTAAAGTGCATGACTATATGTGATGCACTGTCCTTGAAAGAAAAGTGAAGAAGAAGAAGAGAACATTGTTATTTAGAAGGTAAATATGCAATACCACATTCAAAACACAGCTGCGGGCAATTAGGAAGCAGACCACCTTGTGATGGTTTTCATACAATGGTATGAATGCCAGTCGTTCAGAAATCAATGACAAACTACTGAACATAAACTTGCCAATAAATCACAAACTTCTCGGTCATAAGCAAGATGCCCCGTGTCTGATATACCCATCTGGAGATCATCTGCCACACCCTGCACCCATTTTCTCATTGGCTTTTCTCTTCCTCACTTCCCGGGCATATACCCCTCCATTATTGTCCTCTCCAAACTGTCATGATGTTTCAAGTGACCAAAATATTTCTATTTTTTTTGTTTTATCGTCTTTAGTAGCCAACCTCCTTCAATATTCAGCTCTTGTCATATGGATGCATATGTTCTTTTCTGTATCCATATTATTCTTAGAACCCATCTATAACATTTATATTCAAAGGCATTTATGTGCTGTTAAGTTTGTTTAGAAAGTGGCACACAAATTACAGACACTTTTTTGGAGTGTGCAAGATATGGAGAAGCATGATCATCCGTGTTAGTCAACAAGACACTTTATGATTATTGCTTCAGTAATTACAAACTATAACAAGTTTTGTTGACACTAAAAATAGCTACATCCCTGAATTACTGGGCTTATAGGAGAAGCAAAGAACAGTAACAATGTCAGCTACCATGCATCTTGTAAAAGGTGACTATGGAATAGTGGAATGGCACTGGCTACCTCATCCCTCAGAAAACTTTTTCTCCAATAAATCATGAATAAGTCTGCAAAAAATACAAAACGTTAGGTGCATATTCTTTACAGGATGTCACAGTCAACCCCATAATTTCTTGGGCTGTTTGTGATTTCTTGGCAAGTTTACACTAGGTAGTTGAGTCTGCGAAGGGCTTGGTATGAACTGGTTGAGTGTGAAGTAGTTGAGTGTGAAGTTGTTGAGGGTGAATTAGTTAAGTGTGCAGTAGTTGAGTGTGAAGTAGTTCAGTGTGAAGTAGTTAGCTTCGCACTCCTAAGGTTATAGGTTAGATTCCACACTCTGTCATTCAGTCATGTGTGCATTTTCTCGGAGACTCATGTCTGGGACTGCGCAGTTCCTGCTTTGTGTGATGCATTTTCTTGCCTACCTGCAGAAAGTGATGAGTCATATGGGATAAAACTCAGGGCAATGAAGTTGATCCTCTCACCTGTAAAAACCTTTGCACCTGTCGGATGAGGGTCTCTCCTGCATGAGGAGATGCAGGAAACAGAAAAATACACAGATGAAAGAAGCTAAGCTTTATGGACCACTGAATGAACTAAACAAGACAGTGAAATTTATACAAGAGACAACACTGCAGATACAGACAAGCTATTTTAAGTGAACCAAAAAAAAAAATGAACAAAGAAGAAGAAAACTGGTGATTTTCTTGGTATAAAACAAGTTAACAGCACTTCATACCGTAGTAACTTCTTCCACTTTGGTACTACTGTCATCGGCATAGACAAACTCCAGAGTGACATCAGACTGCCCAGCTTGTGGAGGGTATGCCTGCACTAGGATAATACGGTCAGTACTCTCCACCATTTGACACTCTCTGGCAACACTCAAGGCTGTCAACATGTTGTCACCTGGTCATCATAGGAATAGATCAGATAAGCATGCTACATTTTTGTTCACAGATAAAGGCTAAAGGCAACTGGACTGAATAAACTGTGCCAGGTTTTATCCCATTTGGCTTGCTCTCTCTCTCAGTTGTGAGAAACAGACGTAGTGGTTAAGGTTTCATTGTGAAGGCTAATGGACGATTCTTACAAATGGAGTCTGGCATATGAGACTACGACCTCCAGCATAAGAATGGAGCGTGAAGCAGTCACAGCAGCATTCCGTTGGTTAGAGGAGACCACTGCATCACACATTGTATTCATTACAGACTCAAGGAGTATGCTTAGTAAGGTGGAGAAAGGAATGTTTCACCTCGCTTCAGAGGTCACAGATTGTGATAATTGTATGGATTTTTGTCCTTGCCATGCGGGAGTGCGGAGGGAATGAACAGGCTGATAGGCTGGCAGGGAATGCACCTCTTGGTGGTAGATTACCTATGGACAAGGGGGAGGTGGTTGTGCACCTGTGGGAACAGGTGGAGAAGGCTGGGGAACAGATTAAGAACTTGTATGTGAAAAGGATGAGATTGCGGGGGATTGGTAGGGGTTCTGGTAGTATTTCAAACCCGAGAGGGAAGACCAGGAGAACTTTCAATCAGAAAGCAGTGGGGAAATATTAGTAGTGTGACTCTTCACTGGCTGTTGAACGAGGGGACGGAGCGCACATGGTAATGTCCTGAGTGCAGTATGTCAGCTCTTAGCTCAACTCAACTCTCTGCAAAATGGCAAGCAGCACAGCAAAATACCTGGCAAACATGTGTTACAGAAGAATGTTAATAATACCATGCCTTCATTTTCATTACTGTATTTCTACCACTGCTTGTGATTGCCAGAAGAACCTTTCTGAAGTGAGGAAGAAAGGCCGCCTGCCCAGCAGTGACCATATTGTGCACAAGCTGATCATTATCATGTGCCTTGCTGACAAGTGTGAGCAGTTGTGGTTCATCATCTCATATAATAACTAGAGTTTTGAATAACATCTTCATATGACTGGAATCACAGAATTATACCAACATTTGTGTACTGAGAAATTCAATGTGCATGACCCTAAAGGTCAAGGCAGGTTCTGTGTATAGACAGCAGAAACTAATTACAATCACTAGAGCAGTGGTTCTCAACCTTTTTTGGCCCGTGGCCCCCCCCCCCCCCCCTTTCACCATATTTTCAGAACGTCATCCCCCCCCCCCTTTCATATCAAAAATTTGGCCCATGCCCCCTTCACCATATTTTCAGAACGTCACCTCCCCCCCCCCCCCTTTCATATTTCCTACCTAAAAATCCACCCACACCTACACCATATACGTAAAAATGGAAGGTAAATGTAATAGCATATACTAAAACAAGTATAGACATCCACATAAAACGTGATTTGTGGGTCCACTTACTTTATAAAATGAGTTTTAAAAGGATGAGACGTACATAACTGTAAAGTATGAAGGGAAAAACAATATCAAGTAATCGGTTCTTGTATTAATGCGATCTTGAAATGGTCTTCATCCCCCCCCCCCCCCCCACCCCCCTGGAAATCCTAAAATTCCCCCTGGGGGGGGGGGGGGGGAATTCCCCACTGGTTGAGAACCACTGCACTAGAGTGTTGAATAATGTTGTGATCTTGTTCTATTTATACTGTGTGGCCAAGAGATCAAGGTATTTAACTGTATGACTTCTCCTTGCTCTTTTCCCATCAGGTTTGGAAGTTCTCTCTAAGTTTTCAAGCTTATTTTTGATCAAAACGTGCCCAATAAATCTTGAATGTACATGCTAGAATATTTTAAACAATTTCCTCAGCCATAACAAGGATTGAAAAGACCCCTATGTGAGGTGGACAATCTAATAATTTGGCCACAATTCCTTCAGCAAAACCCTGCCATCATTTGGAGACATCAGGCTGTATCCTGGTCTGACCACAATAGCTTTCACTTTGTTTATTGTCTATTGTGTTCTCTAATCTATACTTCTTTTTTTTTCTACTTTTATGACTTTCAGTCAGTGCCTAAGAATTTATTTCCCTCAAGGAAAGTTAAAATGAAGGACCAACAGGCTGACAAATACGTGCTCTAATCACTAAAGTAGTTTTACAAGACACACAAAAATTGAGAAGTCAAAATTTGCATGCATGTAATCAAAATAGCAGACACAAAGAGATAAAAAAAGGAGATAATAAACAGCTATGTTTGTCTTCTTGTTCTTTATATACCTTTAACCATCAACCTAATATATCTAAAGCAAGCAGCATACAGAGTCTGAATACTGTAACCTGATCTCTTCGGTTGAGTTGGTAGTATTCATCATCTTCCTGGTGGCCTGGATGTTCAAATTCCCAATGATTGTATAATTTTTCTTTTTTGTTTTGTTTGATTGCATTGAACTCAAGCGTAGTCCATACATGTGCTACAACTTCTAGTGCACCGGACTGATTATAGCATGTGGATTAGCTATCCCTATTCCAGTGTCCCTCACCATCAGGTGAACCCACTTTGACTCCTGACATACTTGTTATTTACATCCCCAAATCAAGAATGAAAAGTCAACATTTTAGTCCAACTGACCAGATTAGGGGCTCAATGTTCTACCTTGCATTAGCACACTGGATGTTGAAGAATGGGTGCACTTATCTATTCAGCCATGCTGACCTTGATTCTTCTATAATTAGTTTTTATAAACCTTTTGACCTCATCAAAAGTTATTTCTCTATTAGGCTGAGGTACTTGCACCTTCTTTTGCCAGTCTTTCAGCCTCTTCATCTCAGGTACATTGCGATATGAAGGAATGCATTGTAATTACAACCCTTTGGATTTCTGAAAACATATATTACCTGTGACCATAATGACACGAATGTCGGCATCAATGAGCTGGGTGATAACCGGAGCAGACTGCGGTTTGAGTCTGTTCTCCATAACCAGCAAACCTAGGAAGGTCAAATCATTCTCCACTTGATCTCTGTCGATTGAACACATAACCAAAGGCTAGTTTTACATACGTGGAATGTGGTGGAATAATGGCTAGTGCAATTGTGTATCATTCAGTGACTTGGTCTTTGCCGATTGCAAAAATAAGAAGCTGTTTTACATACATAAAATTCAGTGAAATAATGGTTACTGCAATTGATCTCTGCCAGTTACAGAAACAATAAGCTATTTTATATGTCAGCATATGTGACTTAGGGGTAATGAACACAGTTTCACACTGCTGACATACTTGATTTGAAGTCAGCCGCAGGTGATTTGGGAGCAGATTCTTTGCATTGATTTTCACAAGGTTATGAGCGTTAGCAGTTCAGAAAGCTATGGCAAACTACTGAGCATCCAAATATCTAGAAAATCACACAGCCAATAAAACCTTATGCTGGCTGTGGTGTTCAGCAAAGTTTTTGCATACATCGAATATGGTGGCATATTTGTTAGTGCAAATGGTTATTTTTACCTCTTATAGCTTTTCCTGGTACTAATTTTAGGCCTGGTCGACTGTAAAAGCCTCCCTTGATGCAAATTTGAACATATTCTTAAAATCAAGCCAAATCAGACTACTCTAAGTTGCTGGTGTTTGTATAATCAAGAGACTAAATAACAGATCAAATGTCCTTTGAATGAGAATCCTACTAAATGACAGGTTCAAATGACCCTCCAGTGAGAATCCTACTAAATGACAGGTTCAAATGTCCCTTGGATGAGAATCATACTAAATGACAGGTTCAAATGTCCCTTGAAGGAGACATATTCTAAAAATCAAGCCAAATCAGACCACCCTAAGTTGCTGGTGTTTGTATAATAAAGAGAAATCTGGCCACCCATTGTTGTTGTTATTGTTATAATCAGGTCAGCTCAAACCACCTTGTTATTTTAGTTCTTATAAGAACAATTTTATAATCACAAAACTTATTCACCTGGTAATTCTCTGCACTTTCACATAATTCAGCTTAGCTGGCAGTGACTTCCAGGCAAGGGCAATCACTCTGTAGCCATGCTGAGTATATGATTGTAGAACTTGCTGGAAGTCACATGGAACTGGGGAACACATTAATGAGGATATGAGAGGATGTGAACCTTAATGAGGATATGAGAGGATGCAAACATTAATGAAGATATGAGAGGATGTGAACCTTAATGAGGATATGAAATATTGTGAACATTAATGAGGATATGAGAGGGTGTGAACCTTAATGAGGATATGAAAGATTGTGAACATTAATGAGGATATGAGAGGATGTGAACCTTAATGAGGATATGAGAGGATGTGAACATTAATGATGATATGAGAGGGTGTGAACCTTAATGAGGATATGAGAGGGTGTGAACATTAATGAGGATATGAGAGGGTGTGGACATTAATGAGGATATGAGAGGATGTGAACCTTAATGAGGATATGAGAGGATGTGAACCTTAATGAGGATATGAAAGATTGTGAACATTAATGAGGATATGAGAGGATGTGAACCTTAATGAGGATATGAAAGGATGTGAATCTTAATGAGAATATGAGATGACGTGAACATGTATTCTAAAGATAGCCTGAAACACAATATGAGAAATAGCATCAGAACATTGTAAACATAAGAATGATAATTATGACCATCACTGGAAGGCAGCATGGCCAAATGGATAAGAGAGCACATTCTTAAACTTCCAGTGTGCTAATGCCGAGGTAACTGGTTCAACCCCTACACCTGTCAGTTGGACTAAAATTATGAATTTTCATCCTTGACTTTGGGACGTAAATTACAAATACCTCTGAAGTTGGAGTGGGTTCTCCTGATGGCTAGGGACACTGGTAATAGAAAAAGATAATCCACATGCAAAAATCAATCCAGTGCACTAGAAGTAGTAGCATTTGTGTGGACTATGCCTAAGTTCATAGCGTGTGGGAAAAAATGGCCGTCACTTTCGGCTACAAGAACCTTTATCAAGAACAAGATAAACATTCTATAAAGATCTAATTTAAAAAATGTATTATAAATTATAATATGAGCAATTAAATGTAATACATTATTTTTTGTAAAACAAAGATTTTATAACAAAAATGTTGGACGTGTGTGGTATTCACACATATATATATTCATTATCACTTTTCTTAGTCATCACTATATTATTTATATGATTTTTAAAAATTTTTGCCATTGAGATTTTATTATTCAATCCGTGGTCCTTGTGAGCTATGTATAGTCTTTGTACCAGGAGCAGCCTGGTGAAGGAGGTGATGGCAGTAACACCAGCTTTCAAATGGCTGGAATCGCAGAATTATACCAAGGTTTGTATACTAAGTGATTCAATGTGCATGATCCTAAAGATCAAGGTTGTTTCTGTACATGGAGAGTGGACCGAATCACTGCGGTCTGTTGTATGTAGATTCACCTTCATTTTTGTTCGGGAACATATGGGAGTTTAGGAAAATAAACTTTCTGGCTCTAAATCCCCTGCAGATAACCAGTCCATAGATTGTGCTGATATTATTAATGCCCTTAGAAAAATGTCGAGAGCAGATGAATTTGATGCCATGAATCCCAGCGTTGTCCAGAATTAGAGACTCAGGAATGGGATTAGGCTGGGCCAGACACATGAGGCACATCAGGAGAATTAGGTGCCTTGTCAACCAACACAGAATTGGCACTATTAGCCGCTGGATGCTGATGCATGTGTTGGGGGGGGGGGGGGGAAATGAAATGAGCACCTATGGACTTGTCTAGAGTTCAAGGATGATACCCCAACAGATAAAAGATAACAGATGACAGAAACAGATATAGTGTTTGTGCTGGTTTCTCCACATGATTTTAACGTACCTTTTTGTTTCAGGTTTAATGACAAAAATGGCAATAATTATTCATCCTATTAACCTGTTTCTGGCTTGGACAGGCTGGATATCATCTCAGGTGAGCCTTTCACAAAGAGATCAAAGTTGTTAGCTCCAAGAGTTCTAGTAATCACAGACATCCTTTGCAGACTGGACGAGAAGGGGAACTGACGAACAATACCAACGTCATCACCACTCAGCTGGGAAAAGATGATATGTAGTTCAATATTAATTGAATATTAGAATGAACAGTAGTATTTTGGTGATTATCATTTGTTCAGGGGATAAATGAGGTTGAACAAGTCAGACAATTCTGTCTATTAATGTAGTAAGAGAGGAGGGCAAAGGGATTACGAACGCAATTCATAGCCCAACATACCATGTTCAAAACACATCTGCAGATGATTTGGAAGCAGACTGCATTGTATTGGTTTTCATATAATGGTAGAGTGCCTGATTTTCAGAAAGCAATGGCAAACTACTGACTGTAAACATGCCAAGAATCACAATAGAAACAGCAAAAAAAAATGCTGGGGTTGACTGTGACATCCTGTAAAGGATCTACAGTTAACTTTTTTCCTTTTTCTTTTATTTTTATTTTAGGAGGAAACACAAACTGATGCCCTTTTTTTATTTTAGGAGGAAACACAAACTGATGCCCATGACTGATGGATTCAGGGATCCTTGTTTGTCTTCTTGATTCCTCTTTCGAGGGAAGTGCATCACACATAGTTATTGATGTTATAGGTCGATGTGTCCAATTTCATCATGCATTTGTCAAAGATTAACTTCCTCTAGACAGATTTCAGTATGCATTTTTGGAAGATTAACTTTCTCTAGGCAGGTTTTATTCAGGTTAATGGATGAGGAGTCTTTCTGTAAGAAACTTTATGAATCTTTTTCTCACTTTATATTTTCGTTCTTAACAGATTCAGTTCCAAACAAAAAGTAGGTTTGGACCAAATAAAAATGGATAATGGAAAGTGGGAAGTAGGGACGTGTCTGTGGCGAAGTGGTCAAGCCGTTTGACTTGTGATCCGAAGGTTGTGGGTTCGATTCCTGGCCGCACCCTTCTGTTTATGAGTTAAATGTTTCGGAGACTCCTGTGGGTCGTCGCTAAAAGCTACAGAGTTTGTGCTTTGTGCGACGCTTTCCGTGCTGCGGAAAGAGACCGAGCCATATGGGATCAAACCCGGTGCGATGAAGTCGACCCTGTCGACTTTTAAGCGACTTTTTTTAAGGGACGTGTCACAGTTATGCCATAAATGTTGTTAATATAGTAGCAGACATATTGTATTATATATCAAATTAAAAGGGGTAGGTTATGGAAAACCATTGTATATACGGCCATAGCATATACAGGAAATCGCTTAAGATGATTAATCATCCCATGGCTGGCAATGAATCAGTTAAATTCCCAGGCTCCTGGATTGGACACTATTAGGGAAGTATTCCTTTGTGTCAGTTATTTTTATATATCTTTTACTGTTACGTTGTTGTTGTTTCATTAATTATGACTTCTGTCCAAACATTTACCTCTCTCTCTCTCTCTCTCTCTCTCTCTCTCTCTCTCTCTCTCTCTCTCTAGTGTGCGTGTGGGTTGAGGGATGGGTGTGTGATGTGTGTGCGGATGGGGAGATATGTGCGGCTAGGGAATGTTTGTGTGGGTGGGTGCAATGTGTGTGTGGGGGAGATTGTGTGGGTGGGTGATGTGTGTGTGCATGGGTGCTGGATGTGTGGGTGGGTGTGGGATGTGTGGGTTGGCAGGGGATGTGTGTGGGTGGGGGAATGTGAGGTTGGGGGATGTGTCTTTGGCTGAGTGGTCGGGGGTGTTTGGGTGGGTGAATGTGCATGGGTTGGGGGATGGGTAAGGGATGTGTGGGTGGGAGATGGGTGGGTGGGTGGGGGAATATATGTGTGCCTGGGTGTGTGTGTGGTGGATGTGTGGTGGGTGGGGAATGTGTCTCATAACATGGTAATAAGCATTGTTTATGTTTACAACATTCATTTGACAATGTTTTTTTCCTATGTGAATGTATCATGCACTATTGATGAACGAAAGATGAGTGGTTGGAAGGGCCGAATGTAAGACGGGCCTGCATGCCCAATTTGTAACCTTTTAAAAATAAAGGTCAATCAATCAATCAATCTGTGTGTGTGTATGTGTGTGTGTACATGAGAGAGAGAGAGAGAGAGAGAGAGAGAGAGAGAGAGAGAGAGAGAGAGAGAGAGAGAGAGAGAGAGAGAACGAACGAACGAACGAATGAACAAACGAACAAACAAACTTTATTTTAAAAGGGTAACAAATTGGGCACGCAGGCCCGTCTTACATTCTCTTACATTTGGCCCTTTCGATCACTCATCTTTCATTCATCAAATGTGCATGTTACATTTACATAGGGAAAAAAACAACATTGTCAAATGGATTGTGTAAGCATAAACAATGCATATTACGCATGGTACATTCACATGGGAAAAAAAACACATTGTCAAATGAAAGTTGTAAACATAAACAGTGCATATTGCAATGTTGTGAGACACATCCCCCATCCACCCTCACACCCCGCACCCACCCACACATCCCTCAGCCACCCACACATCCCCCACCCACCACACCCCCACATACCTCCACGCACTCACACAGACTCAGGCAAACATACATGCCGCAACCCACCCACTGATCCCCCACCAACACACATTTCCCCACCCACACATACATCCCCCACCCATCCATAACCGACACGCACACACCCACCCACATAGTCTCCACCACACACCCACAACCACTCAGTAAAACAAACATCACAAAACCACACACACATACCCCCGTCAACCCACACATCCCGCACCTATCCACACATACATCCCGCACCCTCACAATTTTCCCCACCCACCCACACACACATCAGCCAACCTACACCCACTCAATATCCACCACCTCTCAACTACACATTCCCCACCTATACACACATCCCCACTCACAAACACATCTCCCCACCTGCCCACACATATCCCCCACCCATGAACACCCAAAAAACACATCTCCCACCCACACACACCCCCACCACCCACATATACCCCACCCACACACATCTGCCGCTCACACACATCTTCCCACAAACACACACATTCTCCAACCATACACTCATCTCTCACACACATCCACCCACTCACATATTCATCCATCAACCACTCACACCCACACATCACCCACCCGCCCATCAACACATGCATCTCTCATCTACCCTCCCACCCACACACACCCCAACCACCCAGCCAAACACACATCCCCATGAGAGAGAGAGAGTCTTTCTTTTTATTAATCTTCTCAGTCATGTTTGGTGTTTTTATTTGAACTCCCAGAAAAATCTGGCAGCAGTAAAACCCTTTTAATGGAAACCGTGAGGGAGATGGAGCATATGTAGGCATGATCTGAGTGTCATGACATCAGTGTTGGATAACAACCTCTGTTCAATATTAGAACTTCTATATATTAACACTTGAATATATTCTGTATATTAACACATGATTTTTATAACACATTCTATATATTAACTTCTAGAGAGATAAACAAATTAAAAATGAGATATTAAAAAGTTTTTTATATTAATAACTACTATAGTGTATTAGTCCTACAACAAACAAATGAAAACAGTAAGGAGATGAGATAAATTAAACACGGACAGTCAAGATTTTGTGGACACATTATAAGGAAAAAATAATACAGCACAACTTACTGCATCAGTAGAGCCTTGGACTTCTGATGAGGTTTTGGTCTGTGGTCTGACAATAGTAGGGGTCATCATATCAAATCTGGTTTCTTCTGGTCCAGGTTCTTCCAGATCCTTACAGTGAGAGAAAATAGCAAGATATTAACTTCTCTTTTAACTTAAGTGTAGCTACATTCATCATCAACATTGTCTTGTCCTGGCAAGAAGGGGGCCAGACACCCACCCAAGTCTATCTCCTAGCAAGAAGGGGGCTGAGTGGTCTCCAGGTATGGTGTCCGCCTCGAGTGCTGGAGGTCCCAGGTTCAGGCCCCGGTGAGGACCGGGATTTATTTAAAAAATCCACCTGGACTTCTAGTAATAAAATTTCCCCTGGTCTCTGGGTAGTGAGATCGGACGCCCGTGTGTATTGTTGCGCACGTAAAAAATCCCTTGGCAGTTGGAAATCGAAAAAGAGTAGCCTAACGGCGCTGCCCGGGCAAAATTTAGAGTTAAAAATCTACCCAAAAGTATTTCAGGATCCTCACTGATGCAACGGAGTTCGTGCATTGAGCTGAGTTTCTCCAGACTCAGGTTTGAGTTAGAAGGAAAACGGAGCACTTATGGGTTAAACCGTGTGCCGTGATGTTGATCCAACGACTAAACGACTAAAACGACTAAAATAGCAAGATAAAAACATGTAATATCTACATTCATCATCAGCATTGTCTTGTCCTGTTCATATTCTTCTGCATTTTATCAAGGACTACACCCACACAAAACAGACGAGCTAGCAGCCAACACTAACAAAAGGAAAAGCAAGATAAAACATCCACAAAGAAAACCCTGCAGGCCAAACCCTTTCATTCTGGGACATGCGGGAGGTAATGAAAATGAACGAGCTGACAAACTTGCTAGCTCTGCATCCCCTGCATTATGCCGAAGTTATTAATGCCCTTAGAGAGATCTTGAGAGTAGAGAACTTTAGATGCCAGTGAATCCACATTGTTGTCCAGAATGAGAGACTTGAGAGTAAGAATTAACATGACCAGACATGGGAAACAGATTGGGAGAATGAGGGGCCTCATCAACCAACACAGAACTGGAAATATTTTTAGCCGCCATACTCTGATGAATATGTAAGGTACGTGGGGGGAGTGGGTTTGGAATCAAAGCACCTATGGACATGTCCAAAGTGCAAGGATAATACCCCAACAGCAGGTCCACGTGGCCGAATGGGTAAGAACGCATGTTCTTAAACATCTGTTGTGCTGATGCCGAGTAAGCGGTTCAACCCCTACACCGGACAGCTGGACTAAAATGTTGACCTGTCCTCCTTGACTTGGGGATGTAAATTACAATTACCTCTGAAGTCGGAGTGGGTTCGCCTGATGATGAGGGACATTGTTAATAGGGAAAGCTAATCCACACACAAAATTCAGTTCAGCACTACTATAAATAGTGTGTATGGACTATGCTTGAGTTCAAGCGAGTGAGCGCAAAATAAAAATAAAACCCCAACAGATAACAGATTGTTGTTTCTGTGTTGGGTGATATATTTGTGACTTGTTAGATCAGAGTGACTATGACTACATTAGAACTTTACTTACCCATTTAGTTGCGTTGAACATGATGAGGTCCAGTGGATCTCCCATTAGCTGGTTTTCAATGATGGTTAGTGAATGACAAGCTGCCATGCCAGTTACCATTGGGCCAGTGCCAAGATTATCCGTATCTTTTATGATTGGTTGAAATCTGGAACAAGAATAATAACAAAAGTAATAAGAGCATCAATATCTATTTTTACTTATCTGTTAATTGTGTATGTGATGAATGTGACAGGCTGAGCTACTGAGCTATATTTCCTTCATTCTTAACTATTAAAAAAAGAATAATAATAATAATTGACAATTTCCAGTACTTAAATAATTACTAACAAACAAATAAAAAAAAACAACAACACAAACAAACAAACAATAACTAATAAAAATTAAAAATGAAAAACAAATGAAAAACAAACAAAAAGAAATAAAACAACAAACAAAATGTCCCAAAGTAGAAACCTGCTATGTACTTGTGTTGTAATAGAACCATCAAATTTTGCAGGGTGACAGCAAGGAGGAATAGATGACGACCTTTATTTTCCTGTGTTAGGGTATGATAAACCCAGGACTCAAACCCTCCTCTGCCCGCACTCTTTACATTATCAGTGAGGCTCCTGATCAGTTACACAAACTCGCCCACCAGTGTTACTTAGGCATGCTGTTATTGATTTTTGCACATTTTCCGTAATCGTATATCACAGTTGTTGTTTAACATAAAGCTAATAAGAGACTTACTGCGGAAAAAATGCATGAAACAAGATTGATAAAAAGGGCAGAATGTTATGCAGGGTTGTGTGCTCAATTTCTATTCTTTTTCTTCATCTTCTTTTACACTGTTATCATTATCATTGCTTTTGTCTTCCTCTTCTTCCTCATCTTCTCATTTTTCTTCTTCCTCATCTCCTTCTTTCTCATCTTCTTCTTCATTGTCATCCTCATCATCGTCAGATGAATGACAGGTTCAAGTATCCCTTGAATGAGAATCCTTCTAAATGACAGGTTCAAATGTCTCTTGAATGAGAATGCTACTAAAATACAGGTTCATATGTCACTCAAATGAGAATCCTACAAAATGACAGGTTCAAATGTCCCTTAAATGAGAATCCTACTAAATAACAGGTTCAAATGTCCCTTAGATGAGAATCCTACTAAATGACAGGTTCAAATGTCCCTCCAGTGAGAATCCTACTAAATGACAGGTTCAAATGTCCGTCCAGTCAGAATCCTACTAAATGACAGGTTCAAATGTCCCTTGAATGAGAATCCTACTAAATGACAGGTTCAAATGTCCCTTGAATGAGAATCCTACTGAATGACAGGCTCAAATGTCCCTTGAATGAGAATCCTACTAAATGACAGGTTCAAATGTCCCTTGGATGATAATTCTACTAAATGACAGGTTCAAATGCCCATTGAATGAGAATCCTACTAAATGACAGGTTCAAATGTCCCTCCAGTCAGAATCCTACTAAATGACAGGTTCAAATGCCCATTGAATGAGAATCCTACTAAATGACAGGTTCAAATGTCCCTTGAGTGGGAGTCATACTGACTGACAACTCAGCTCAAATGTCCTCCATATTGTCCACAAAACAAAATATTGATTCTTTGAGAGAACCCTTGCTTCATATGAAAGATTCTCAAACAGATAACTTCTGCCGCACATCATGGCACATGATGATGATGATGATGATGATGATGATGATGATGATGATGATAATGAGAGAAAGATAGAGAAAGAGAGAAATATAGAGAAATTTTCTTGCTTACAACGTAATTTTCCTGTTCACAGAGTACCGTATTTTACGGAGTATAAGACGCACATTTTTCTTCAAATAATTGCCTCCAAAATTCAGGTGCGTCTTATACTCGAAATTAATATAAAAATGGTAAAAATTTTATTTTTTTAAAAAATTGCTTAAAAATTAAGGTGCATCTTATAGTCCGTAGCGTCTTATAGTCCATAAAATATGGTAATCGTCCTTCTTCTTCTTCTTCAGCTTTCCGAGCCATTGAGGTTCTTTGCTGCAAATACAATCCGTCTCCATTCATCTCTCTGGTTGACCTTCTCTTGCCAGTCGTTGATTCCAAGTGCTTGTAGGTCTGTACATGTATTATCTCTCCACCGCCTTCTTGGTAGACCTCGGCGTCTACGGTCTACGGTAATCGTCCTGCTTACAAAATAATCTTCCTTTTTACAAAGCAATCTTGCTGTTTATAAAATAATCTTCCTGTTTATAAAGTAATTGTCCTGTTTACAAAGTACTACACCAGAAATGAAATAATGAGCTGTCATACTTGGATTTCTCAACTTTGACCACTCCATGCATGTCAAGCCCATCTTCAGTGAGAGTGCCAGTCTGTGAATGCAAGATCACCACATGAGTTAGAGACATGTCATTTTCTGCTATTCATTATTATGACAAACATCATCACCTTTGTTATTTCTACCACCATTGCTGTCAGCATTACGGTCACCATCATCATTATCACTATCATACATCATCATTATCATTATTAGGATCACCATCAATTGTTATCATTATTATTATCACCAACATTTATCATCTATTATGATCACCACCATTCCTCATCAATATTATGATTACCATCAAACATTATTA
This sequence comes from Cepaea hortensis, assembly GCA_963921405.1. NCBI lineage: Eukaryota > Metazoa > Mollusca > Gastropoda > Stylommatophora > Helicidae > Cepaea > Cepaea hortensis. The sequence continues at coordinate 15,723,529 of OY992896.1, forward strand.
GGATCACCATCCACTATCACCATTAATATGATCACCATCATTTATCATCATCATTATGATAACCATCATCTAACATCATTATTATGATCACAAACATTTATCATCAATATTATGAGCACCATCATTCATCATAATTATTATGATCACCATCATTCATCATCATTATTATGATCACCATAATTCGTTATCATTAATTTGATCACCATCAATCATTATCATTAATATGATCACCATCAATCATTATCATTAATATGATCACCATCAATCATTATCATTAATATGATATATGATCACCATCAATCATTATCATTAATATGATCATTATTATGATAATCCTCATTTGTTATCATTAATATGATCACTATCATTCATTATCATTAATATGATCACCATCAATCATTATCATTAATATGATCACCATCAGTCATTATTATTAATATGATCACCATCAATCTTTATCATTAATATGGTCACCATCAATCATTATCATTATGATGATCACCACCATCCATCCCATTTTTTCAAATTCACATTAAGGGGGATTTCCACAATGGATCTGGGCTGTGAGGCTGATGCAGCCTAAAATGCATACCAGGAAATGTCTTGGAGAGTGAAAGTGTCCAGAATGTCATTGACCTCTTCACCCATGAGTTATGATCTGTTAATGAAATGATGCGGCTAGCATCATGTACCCATAACACCTCCAGGTGTGTTACAAGGAGCCCTTTGCTACTCTACATGATTCAAGGCAGCATATTTTGTTGTTGTTGTGTCCCCTTGCTGTTCATTCTAATCTTCAGTTAATATTGTAACTACATATCATCTTTTCCCAGATGAGTGGTGGTGACAATGGCATTGTTCGTCAGCTCCCCTTCTCGTCCAGTCTGCAAAGGGTGTCTGTGATTACAAGAACTCTTGGAACTAGCAACTTTGATCTCTTTGTAAAAGGCTCACCTGAGATGATATCCAGCCTGTCCAAGCCAGAAACAGGTTAATAGGTTGAATAATTATTGTCATTTTAGTCATCCATACACGTGATACTACTTCTAGTTCTCTGGACTGATATTTATGTGTATGGATTAGCTCTCCTTATTACCAATGTCCCTAGCCATCAGCCAAACCCACTATGACTTCTGAGGTACTTGTAATTTACGTCCCCAAGTCAAGGATGGGAAGTCAACATTTAGTCCAATTGACCAGTGTAGGGGTTGGAATGATTTTCACCATTTACACTGATTGCAGACATCACATGTTTTTAATACACAAAATAGGCGATGGTTAAAGTTTGCAGAAGCATCATGATTAATCTACATAGGCCAGTTTTGTGCAAATAGAAAGACATTATAGTCAGTTTAAAATTACCATGGTAGACAATCGAACATGTGTATATTTCAGCTTGAAGGATTTATCTAGTTATTTTACTTTATATTGTGTGAATTCTGCAGTATGTACCTGACGAGATGCAACGAAATATGCCAAGCAATAAATCATGCAATCTATTGTTTGTGTCATCATTATTCAAATTTACTACAGGAACACATTGTTTTAAAAATTGTGGTAACTGAAACATCGGACATTTTTTTGGGGGGGGGGGGGGGGGGGGGGTTAATGTTCTTGACAAAAGTTTGAAACATCGGACATACAAAGTGTTTTTGTTAGTAATAACAGTCATGGTAACTGAAACATCGAATATTCAAAGTGTCTTTTTGGGTAATGTTCTTGACGAAAGTTGCACACCTATCTTGTCACCACCTATCTTGTCATACCTATCTGTGTCACAGCCTACCTAGTCACTACCTACCTTGTCAAAACAGCAGGTGTTGATAGTTCCACTGATGCTGATGCCCCGGGGACTAATGCAGTAAATATTTTGCTTCTGGAGTCTGCTCTGTGAGAAGACCACCCCAACTGCCAGAGCAGCAGGAAGAGCTGGTGGTACAGCAATGGTGACTAAATCCAGAGCTCTGATAATAATGTCACTGGCTGAATCGCCATTCAAAACCTGTAAGAAATTGAAGAGGTTACAAGAAATCTTATAGCAGATACTACTTTACTGATCTTTTCCTTCTTTTGTATTTTGTTTTATACCATGCCATCATCATCATCATCATCTTACACCATTTGATACCTGTAAGAAATTGAAGTAGTTACAAGAAATCTTACAGCATATACTACGTTACTGATTTTTCCTTCTTTTTGTATTTTGTTTTATACCATGTCATCTCTGTGGCTAAGGGCTTGCGAACGCGGTTTGTGAGCCCGTATACCAGGGTTCAAAACACGGCTGCGCTGGTTTTTTTCGAAAAAGGTATAGGGGCCGGTCGTTCAGAAAGCAATGGCAAACTACTGAACGTAAAATTTGCCCAGGAATCACGAACAGCTAAAATGCTGGGGTTGACTGCTACGTCCTAAGGACATGCAACTTAATTTTCAAATTTCATCATCATCATCATCTTACACCATTTGATACCTGTAAGAAATTGAAGTAGTTACACAAAATCTTACAGCAGATGCTATGTTACTGATCTTTTCCTTCTTCTTGTATATTGTTTTATACCATGAAATCACCATGATCTTAACATATTTAATCACCATCATTATCATCATCACCATTCTCCTCCTCCTCATCATCATCATCCTAATCATTATCATCATCCACACCCTCCTCCTCCTGCTCCTCGTCCTGCACCTCATCATCATCTTCCTCCTCTTCCTCATCATCATCCTACTCCTCTTCATCATCATCCTCCTTCTCGTCATCATCATCCTCCTACTCCTCACCAACATCATCATCCTCCTCATCATCCTCCTCCTCCTCATCATCCTCCTCCTCATCATCATCCTCCTCATCTTTATCCTCCTCCTCCTTCTCATCATCATCATCATCCTCATCATTATTATGCCCATCCTCCTCCTCATCATCATCATCATCTTACTCCTCACCATCATCCTCCTCCTCCTCCTCATCATAATCCTCCTCATCATCATTATCATCTTGCAGGCTCTTCACAGAATGACACATTCATCATGGCCACCTATAAAGATTCTTGATCCCTTGTCAGTTCTCTGGCTCACACATTTCTATGCCAGAGGGGTCTGCAATGTTCTGTGTCAATCTTAATGCTGGCTTACCCTTGCTTCTTCTTCCAGGAACAACGCCTCCCAACACTGTTTCTTTCAAAGCACTGTGATGTTCAACATCATCAGCACCATCATGTGCCCTGTCAACAGGTGTGGGCTTTCATGCATTTCTACAGATCTCAGTCCATGGTAGTTTTTGAATTCTATTGATAATACTCCTTCCTGCCACCGTCTCAGTCCACTGACCATCATGTCTCTTGATCTGCCTCTGTCTCTTCTACTGCTGCTCTTTCCAGTCAATCAAAGAAAGCCGTTTGTCTCTTTTTATACACTTAATATGGCCAAGCATTTCAGTTCCCAAGACATTTTGCTATTTATGAGCCAGTGTTCTTGCATGTTCAGATTATATCTTGACCTAAGAGTTAAAACTCAGTCTTCCACAGGCATAACCTTTCACTTTCTTTTCATTTTTTTCATTTTTTACATCTTTCTATTCTTTTTGATTCAGTTATTATGCCTTAATGTAGTTACTTTGGTGTCTTCCCCACATTTATATGTTGTGTTTTGTGTTTTGATTGGTGATGAAGGCTATTTGCCGTTACATCCTTTGTTTTCAGTAATTGTTTTATGTAAAGCTGCCTTACTTCATATTATTTTATATTATTTACATTTCCACAGCTTTACCACCGTTCCACTAATTTATTTAGTCTTTTAGAAGACATGGTAACCAAACAACCTCCTCTCTTTTTTTTTCCTACACTCTCTGTCAGACTGCATCTATGCAGAATTATGGTCTTGTCTGTTTACTTTTCTGGCCATGAAGCAAGCAGTCAAGCTGTAAATCTCTGACCGCATAAATCCTTTTTGCTGCCTCTTCAATTCCACATTTACGTTGAAAATGATATAAATAAAATTGGTGAAATAAAGAAAAGATGATAAACACAGTTGATGATAACAGTAAATTGATGATAAAAACAATGTCATAAACAAAAATGATTACATAAAAACAGTTAGCTGCATATCATTTACAGGACATAGCAGTCAACTCCAACATCTTCTAACTGTTTGTGATATCTTGGCAGGTTTATGTTTTGTAGTTTGCCATTACTTTCTGAATGACCACCACTCATAACATTGTGTGAAAATCAGCGCTAGGCAGTCTATTTCCAAATCACCCGCAGCTATGTTTCAAATGTGGTATGCAGGATTGCAAATTGTGTTCAAAACCTCTTCGCCACAGAGCCAGATTACAAAAACAATGATGTAAACACAATTTATAACAAAAACAATACAAATAAAATTGATGATTAAAAACAATATAAACAAAATGGCTGAAAGCCATATTTCTCACCATCAAGACAATAGTGTAGATAAAACCAAGTACAGAAATGCCAGCCAGAATCATCACAAAGTAGTAGGAATGTCTCTGGAATTTGAAATCCACAGGTTTTGGGAACATGATGGACTGACCAGTTCCCCCTTGGAAGTTGAAAAACCTACAAATAAGGTACAATCAGTTTAAAGACAAGAAGATATGTAATCTTGTTTCTTCTTCCTCAGACTGATTCATATTTCATTCTTACTCTCTTCTTCAGATCTTAATTTTGCTTTTATTTCATACCTTCTGTCTCAGATCCTGATTTTACTTATATTCTTGCCTTCTGTCTGAGATCTTGATTTTACTTTCATTCTTGCCTTCTATCTTAGATCTTGATTTTACTTTCATTCTTGCCTTCTGTCACAGATCTTGATTTTACTTTCATTCTTGCCTTCTGCCTCAGATCCTGATTTTACTTTCATTCTTGCCTTCTATCTCAGATCTTGATTTTACTTTCATTCTTGCCTTCTATCTCAGATCTTGATTTTACTTTCATTCTTGCCTTCTATCTCAGATCTTGATTTTACTTTCATTCCTGCCTTCTGTCTCAGATCCTGATTTTACTTTCATTCATGCAATAAACTGTACAATCTGCTGTTTGGGTCTTCATTATTCAAATTCTCAGTGGGAAATGATTTTTGTCAAGTCTTCATGTCTGACAATCAATGATTCATGTACGATTGTATCTCTTATATTTAGTCAGAGCATGCTAAAAACATCAGAAGGAAGATGTGTGAAGGAGATTAAGCACATAATATTCCAAGTAACAGCTGCACTTCAGAAGATGAAAAGTATCCTATGTAATAAGTGCTTTTCACTGAATGTCAAAATAGAGTCCTATAATGTTATATTGTAACTATTGTTCTATATGGGAAATATTGGAAATGACCACGTGTTCACATGCACCCACTGTGAACGGACATTTACAGCTCAAATTGGCCTTATCAGTCACATTCGCTACCGCCATAGGTAAAAGTTATTATGCCTTTTTAAAGCACAAACTATCGTCTGTCAAGACGGCAAATTGCCAATGGTATGTTCTATATGACAGTGAATCTTGGAATTGGAGCGAATAAAGTTGGAGAGCTTGGCGACAGGAAATGTGCTTTCTTAGACAAATATTGTGAATATCTGAGATGAATGTTGTGAATATCTGAGATGAATGTTGTGAATATCTGAGATTAATGTTGTGAATATCTGAGATTAATGTTGTGAATATCTGAGATGAATGTTGTTAATGTCTTAGTTGGATGTTGCGAATATCTTAGATTGTCAGAGCAGCTAACAATAATTGCCTGAAGAGGCTAATGAAAGTAAAACATTATGCACAATTATAAGAAAGAGACAAATGGTATTCTTTGGTCACATAATGAGAAGAGAATGTGAAAACCTAGAAAAATCAGAGGTATAAGAGGCAGGGGGAGAACAAGAGAAATGATGCTCAATGATCTAAGATGATCACATCGGGGAATGTCATCAATAAAATTGATTCAGTACAACAAGGAGTGAAATCTGTGGAGGGGCATGAACATCTACATCACTATGCAAGGAACACTGATATGATAATGATGATGATGACGATGATAATGATACTGCAAAAATGTATTTGATTTAGTTTAATGATGTATTGATATTTGATGTTATGAAAAGAAATAAGTCGGAGAACTTGGTGACAACTGGCAAGATTAGTGGGAAAAGAGCACGGGGAAGGCAGAGAATAAATACCTAAATGACATGGCCACATGGTATCGTTAAGACAAGGACAAGAACACAGAGCTGATCTACGACTCTGGTGATTATGTGAGATGGCGAAACATGACCGCCCACGCTTATCGGCATGGCATAGGATGATGATGATAATGATATTTGTATCATTATCATTGATATATATTTGTATATATAATGTATGATAGTAAATACACTTTTAGTTTTGTTGCTATCGCCATTGTCCCATGTTGGCAGTTGCTGTGATCATATGGGGCTGAAAGAGTTAAGTGGTTTCTGATATTTCTAGACTGAAATGTGTACTGCTTCAAGCAGCGTGTGTTTCACTGAAACAAAACTGACCTGTTCTAAGTGCCACAGCCTTGACCTTCTGGTTGCCATAAAATCTAGTCTGTATTACATGCGTGCCACAAAACAAAACATGCCTGGAGTGCTCTTTCATACTCAGCTCCGGATTGTGCTGCTCTTTCATTCCTGTTGGGTTCGGCAGGGAGGTTTTGGTGACCGGCACACTTTCACCTGTTTAAGGAGGTAAAATATGTATCAGTGCACCTGGAAGAACAAGAAGAGAGAGAGAGAGAGAGAGAGAGAGAGAGAGAGAGAGAGAGAGAGAGAGAGAGAGAGAGAGAGAGAGAGAGAGAGAGAGTGAAAGTGAAAGAGTGAGTGAGGGAGAGATATGAGAGAGAAGGAGAGAGAAAAGAGAGAGAGACACACACACAGAGAGAGAGAGAGAGAGAGAGAGAGAGAAGAGAGAGAGAGAGAGAGAGAGAGAGAGAGAGAGAGAGAGAGAGAGAGAGAGAGAGAGAGAGAGAGAGAGTAGGAGATGAGAAACTAAGAGCAAGTGTAAGGATAACACCAATTACTGAATTATATAACACCACAGAATTAAATGGTTCAGACATTTAGTTAGATTGGAGCAACATCAAACAGAGGCAAGAGCTGTCTGCATAAGAGCATCGAGATAAAAGGTGAGAGGACTACCCAGGAATAATTGTCTAGATGGAGTAAAAAGACACATTAAAGAAATCAAAAATAACATTAGCACAAGCAGCAAGTAAGCGAAAGCAGAAAATTACATTCACCTTCTCTCTGCAATGTTTCATGACAAAAGCAGTAAGACAAAGGAAGAGGAAGAAGATTAAGTATCTGTTCTATCTAATACATTTCATCATCATCATCTCATCTTGTTCATCTTGTATCCTGCGGTGTCGAGGTGAAGCATAAACAGCGGAAGAGTGCCAGTTTATGGGCTTCATATATTGAGACTCCCATGGACTCTGTCCATCATTTACATGGCCGTCTTCTTTCTTCTGGTTCCATTTGGTCTGTACCTCATTGCCTGTTGTAGTATACTGACAGTTGGTAGCCTAGTTATGTTACCGAACCATTTAACTTGCTGTTTTCTAATGAAATCTAGTGATGCTACTTCCCCCACTCTAGTCATGATTTAATCATTCCTGATCTTCTCTCTTCTTGATGCAATGAGTATTCTTCTCAGGAATCTCATTTCCGTTGTTGTAATTTTTGTTTTCTTTACAGTGCCATTGTAAAGTAAAAAAAGTAATTGACCCTTTTAGACACTTTGGAGCTTATTGGGTGTATGGTGCTAGGCCTCATATTTTTACAAACAGAAAAGTACTCAACAATGATATGATCATTATCATCCCAGGCACCTTTACTTCAGAGAACATTTTCTGATACTCATTTTAGGCCTGGTCAACCTGGGTGCCCCCTGTCTTGAAAGTTATTTGAGCATATGACCTTCAAGTGAAGAGGAAAGTGTGTTAGCCACTGCACTGCGGCAGCTACCTAACAACAGTAGTGAATTAAAATATTTCTCTCATTTCTCTCACGTATGGTTTCTTTCTGCATTATTTCACATGTTTTGGTTCAAATGTGGGTACATGTGCATACCCATAGACACATCACAAAGAACAGAGTATGTACTTATTATAGTTTTGATGTTGAGTGGAAGATAGTTCCATAGATGGGCAGCGGAGTAAGCAAAGCTTGTTTTGAATAAACCCAATTTAGACTTAGAAACATGTAATAAATTTAAACATTAGCTATTTTCAGTATTTGACTGAATCAATGGGAAAAGGTAATCTGGAGTATTCAGGGTATTTTATTAACTAATTTTACTTTCCTGAATGGGTAACATTTATTATCAATTCAGGACAGCCATATAGATGGATGCTTTCACTGTAATTTATGTTCAAGATCAAATGCAATGCATTTCTCTGCACACAAAGCCTGCATATATGTGCACACCAGAGCAATGGTGATTTAGTGTATAGCACATGGCTTGCCAGAGCAGTGGTTGAAACTCCAAGCCTTTGCTGATTTTTTCTTCACTGTATATTGTTCTTCCGCTGAACCAATCTCATAACAACATGGAACTAGCACTTCTAGCAGCTGGCCCCTGATGCATGTATTTGGGGAAGGATCTGGGCACTTATGGACATGTCTGGTGTACAAGGATGATTTCCCACAGATAACCAATCAACCAACCAACCAACCAATGAACTAAATAACTAACTAGCTAGCTAACTCATTAATTAACTAACTAGCTAACTAACTAATTAACCAACTAACAAACTAATCTCATAAACTGAAATTAGGAATCTTTTGGGGAACAAAATGTGGTTAATAAAAGAACTAAAAGCTAATTTAATAAAGTTTAGTTTAGTTTAGTTAACGGATCAACATCACAGCACACGGGTGTAATCCATAAGTGCTCCATTCTACTCCTAACTCAAGCCTGAGTCCGGAGAAACTCAAATCAGTGCATGAACTCCTTAGCAACGGCGAGGATCCTGAAATACTTGGGTAGATTTGTAACTCGAAATTTTGCCCTGACAGTGCTGTTAGGCTACTCTTTTTTTATTTCCAACTGCCAAGAGATATTTTGAGATATACAACAATACACATGGGCGTCCGATCTCACTACCCATTGGCCAGGGGAAATTTTATAACTAAAAGTCCATGTGAAAAAATTCTGCTCCTCACCGGGCCTTGAGCCCGGGACCTCCAGTACTTGAGGCAGACACCATACCTCGAGACCACTCAGCACCCCCTCCCCCCCTTAATTTCATAAATCCATGATCTAGTATATACAGGTAGTCTTATTGCTTCACAACTTAAAGATGGTATGTGTCGTGATTATACCATTCCTTTGCTAAATACAGACAGAATTACAGGTACAAAAATCTTACCTGTCAACATACTCTCATTGACGATGCAGTTACCAGTAATGAGTACCGCATCACACTGCATGTCACAGCCATGACGGGGAATCTCAATGACATCGCCAGGCACCAGGTCTTCAGAATGAATGTCCATAAAAACTACAGAAGACAAGGCAATATAAGAGTTGGTGAACCAATAAATAAGGTGCCATCTCTGACACTTTCTGTAACAGCGCAGGCGATCTAAATAAAGCCGGATCATATAAGTGGTAGTAACTCACAGGACCGCATTCTCCACATCAACAACGCAAGCCGGTGTTAATACAAGGTTCGGGTTTATTCTGTAAAAGGCATATCCGCATTTCATAAAAGGTGACTCGGTTCTATTTGATAACACATATTTCTCATGGAGACTTCAAATACTTTCAACCTCACCAGCTGGCGGTCAAGCCCTCACTGTTTTTGTTGTCATCTAACAACACCCATGGCTACCCTTAGCTATGGTGCTCAAGCGTACATTATTAGCTAATGCATCTTTAGATCTTTAGCTTGCGCACCATCCCCAAAACCAACCTTATAACAGGTACTCTGTTATATTTCTTGCACTGAAAGTACACTGTGACAGATTGCTGTTTGCCTATTTCTTGACGTTATCTCCCCACTTTAACACTGCCTAGTGTTTAACACAGTAGTTCTCAACCTTTTTTGGCCCGTGTCCCCCTTCACCATATTTTCAGAACGTCATTCCCCCCCTCCCCCTCCTATCAAAAATTTGGCCCGTGCCCCCCTTCACCGTATTTTCAGAACGTCACCCCCCCCCCCTGTCATATTTCCTATCTAAAAATCCCCCCACTCCTACACAGTATACGTAAAATTGGCAGGTAAATTTAATAGCATATACTAAAACAAGTCTAGACATCCACATAAAACATGATTTGTGGGTCTACTTACTTTATAAAATGAATTTTAGAAGGATGAGACGTACTTAACTGTAAAGTATGAAGGGAAAAACAATATCAAGTAATCGGTTCTTGTATTAACGCGATCTTGAAATGGTCTTCATTCCCCCTTGGAAACCCTAAAATTCCCCCCTGGGGGGGGGGGGAATTCCCCACCGGTTGAGAACCACTGGTTTAACACAATGTAACATAGAAGTAAATGGGAACATTCTTCATAAAAAGGTGCACCATTACAACTGCCTTGCTTGTAGCACTGTAGACTAAGCTTGAGTTCAAAGCAAGCCAATGCAAAAATAAAAATATAAAAAAAAAAAAATCTGTTCATCCTAGGGAAGTGTCACGGAATCGCTGAGAGGAGTTCGCCTTGTGAAGCTCAGTTTGCCATGTTCCCTATTTTCCTCAGCCTAGGGCAACCTTTTCTGGTCTCAAGGAGATACTCATGGTATTATTCTACCCCAACCAGAGAGCGACTGTTCGCCCTTTGCTTCCAGAGGGTTTGGTTGAGTACAACTCAGCCAACGGAGTTCCGGCGGCGCATGCGTAGCGGGACGCCTTGAGACAAAGCCAGGGAGTAGGGAGTTGTGGACTTACCTCGCTGGCGGGCGGTTGTCTTTTCGGCTGTGTAGATTCAAATTTGGACAGAGGGATGCCGGTGTCTACGCACCTTTTAAAGAAAGCTGACATGAAGTCCCTAGTTTGGATGAAGGCTCCTCGATTCATACTACATTGACAGCCTAAGGTTCTACCTTTTGAGAGAACGGAATGATGGGTCCAGAGATGGAGACAATGACCTGGTGACGGTGCTAGCAGTCTTGAACTACCAGCACGACATAGAGTGAGTCCACTACCCAGCACCACGTCTCAGCCGAGTACCAGCTACGCCTAAGTCAAGTCCCCATCGACGACCTCAGGGTTGTTCTCCAGTTCAGTTACACATTGTCCAGCGATGGAGGTTCCTGGGCGAGTATCATGACCTCGTGCTTGTCCCAGCTCTGACATTGTTTGACCATCAGACCGCCAGCTAGAGTAGAGTTGCGTCACCCTGCACCTAATATGAATGGCTTGTGTTCCAAGAACTTTAGAGGGACTAAGTTATAGTGTCACAGTTTGAAGTCACATTGTTATTATGGAGGTTCAGCGGCCGTGTTACTCACTACCTCTACTGAACACTGGGGACTTGTGCCACTAGGAAAAGAGGTATTGACTTTCCTCAGTATCAGAGTGCCATCAGAACCGTCGGTACTATTCAGAAGAACGTCATGGTCTCCAGGCCACACCCGTGAACTTAGATTTTGTTTTTCAACGTGTGGACCGGACATTTACTCATCATTCAGTCACAGGCCCGAGTATCCCGGAGTCACCACACCTACCTGCTAGTCAATCCGGAGGAGACTATACGGAGACCTGGCCGGAGACCCGTGACACAGGGTGAGAAGTTGAGTGGCATACCTGATAGTGTGGTACCGTGGCCTGTGTACAATGATGAATATAGTTCCTGAGGCTATTCCAGCTAGCTATGTATTGTATCGCCTAGCTCCTGCCAGGCCTCTCTTGTAGACATCCTCATTGTTTCCAATCATCTTGTATAATATCAATCAATCATGTGCCATGCCGGAAAGCGTGGGCGGTCATGATTCGGCATTTCACTCGATCACCAGAGTCGTGGATCAGCTCAGTGTTCCTGTCTCGTCCATGCCATGTGGCCAAGCCATCCAGATATTTTCCTCTCGGTCTTCCTCTTGGTCTGTTCCCTTCGATCTTGCCAGCTGTCACTAAGTTCTCCAGTCCATTTCTTCTCATAACATGTCAAAAAAATTTGGACTGTCTACGTCTAATTTCTCTAATCAATCTACGATTTTCACTTGTCTCTTGTAGTACTTGTTCATTGTTTTTCTGTCTACTATGACAGGAAGTATGCAGATTTCTAACTTTCTCAAATAAGAATGCAAAATTAGTAGATCCCAGGAGCACACTGCTCATCTTAATGATCCCTTGCCAAGTTAAATTCACAAAGGCTAGAATGCATTTGATCACCCTGGCAAAATTCTAAACATAAAAAAAGTTATCTTCAGTACCAATGTTGGGTCAAAGGAAAACCACCACATCAATGCCTCAAGAGTAGCAGGTCTACGATATTTGGCTGTTGGAGATCACAAGTTGAGAGAGAAACCTGACTGCTGTCACCAGTCGGTAAGCCACATGATGATGATGACGATATATGGTGGAGTGACAAGTGAGAAAAAGATTTCTTAAGAGCTATATTGAGCCAATTGTGATGTACGGGAGTGAATCATAGACAATTTGCAGGCTAATAAGGAATTATGTGGAAGCTGCAGAGATGTGGTGTTATAGAAGGATGATGAGACAACCATGGATAAACAGAAATCGTAATGAATATATCTAGGAGGACATTAACTCATAAAGAGAACTGGTTATTTACATTAAAAAAAAGACAGTTCATATTCCTTGGGCACATCACAAGTAGGAGAAAGCTGGAGTATATTGTGATAATTGGGATGTTGAAGAGGAGGAGAGGTAGGGGGAGATCAAGAGAGAAGATGCTGGACAGTTTGACATCATGGTGTTGAGGAACATCGGTGTCAGTTTGACATCATGGCGTTGAGGAACATCAGTGACAGTTTGACATCATTACGTTGAGGAACATCGGTGACAGTTTGACATCATGGCGTTGAGGAACATCGGTGACAGTTTGACATCATGGCGTTGAGGAACATCGGTGACAGTTTGACATCATGGCGTTGAGGAACATCGGTGACAGTTTGACATCATGGTGTTGAGGAATATCGGTGACAGTTTGACATCATGGTGTTGAGGAATATCGGTGACAGTTTGACATCATGGTGTTGAGGAATATCAGTGACAGTTTGACATCATGGTGTTGAGGAACATCGGTGACAGTTTGACATCATGGCGTTGAGGAACATCGGTGACAGTTTGACATCATGGTGTTGAGGAATATCGGTGACAGTTTGACATCATGGTGTTGAGGAATATCGGTGACAGTTTGACATCATGGTGTTGAGGAACATCGGTGACAGTTTGACATCATGGCGTTGAGGAACATCGGTGACAGTTTGACATCATGGTGTTGAGGAATATCGGTGACAGTTTGACATCATGGTGTTGAGGAATATCGGTGACAGTTTGACATCATGGCGTTGAGGAACATCGGTGTCAGTTTGACATCATGGCATTGAGGAACATCGGTGACAGTTTGACATCATGGTGTTGAGGAACATCAGTGTCAGTTTGACATCATGGTGTTGAGGAACATCGGTGTCAGTTTGACATCATGGTGTTGAGGAACATCAGTGTCAGTTTGACATCATGGTGTTGAGGAACATCGGTGTCAGTTTGACATCATGGTGTTGAGGAACATCGGTGTCAGTTTGACATCATGGTGTTGAGGAACATCAGTGACAGTTTGACATCATGGTGTTGAGGAACATCGGTGTCAGTTTGACATCATGGTGTTGAGGAACATCAGTGTCAGTTTGACATCATGGTGTTGAGGAACATCAGTGTCAGTTTGACATCATGGCGTTGAGGAACATCGGTGATAGTTTGACATCATGGCATTGAGGAACATCGGTGTCAGTTTGACATCATGGTGTTGAGGAACATCGGTGTCAGTTTGACATCATGGCGTTGAGGAACATCAGTGTCAGTTTGACATCATGGCATTGAGGAACATCGGTGACAGTTTGACATCATGGCATTGAGGAACATCGGTGTCAGTTTGACATCATGGTGTTGAGGAACATCGGTGTCAGTTTGACATCATGGTGTTGAGGAACATCGGTGATAGTTTGACATCATGGTGTTGAGGAACATCAGTGTCAGTTTGACATCATGGTGTTGAGGAACATCGATGTCAGTTTGACATCATGGTGTTGAGGAACATCAGTGTCAGTTTGACATCATGGTGTTGAGGAACATCAGTGTCAGTTTGACATCATGGTGTTGAGGAACATCAGTGTCAGTTTGACATCATGGTGTTGAGGAACATCAGTGTCAGTTTGACATCATGGTGTTGAGGAACATCAGTGTCAGTTTGACATCATGGTGTTGAGGAACATCGGTGTCAGTTTGACATCATGGTGTTGAGGAACATCGGTGTCAGTTTGACATCATGGTGTTGAGGAACATCAGTGTCAGTTTGACATCATGGCGTTGAGGAACATCGGTGATAGTTTGACATCATGGCATTGAGGAACATCGGTGTCAGTTTGACATCATGGTGTTGAGGAACATCGGTGTCAGTTTGACATCATGGCGTTGAGGAACATCGGTGATAGTTTGACATCATGGTGTTGAGAACATCGGTGATAGTTTGACATCATGGCGTTGAGGAACATCGGTGATAGTTTGACATCATGGCGTTGAGAACATCGGTGATAGTTTGACATCATGGCGTTGAGGAACATCGGTGATAGTTTGACATCATGGCGTTGAGAACATCGGTGATAGTTTGACATCATGGCGTTGAGGAACATCGGTGTCAGTTTGACATTATGGCGTTGAGAACATCGGTGTCAGAAGTGATTGGCAGGACACAAGAAGAAGGATGTGGACAGCCATAACCACTGCCACATGGTGTGGATTTTAAGAAAGCAAGTTTAAAACATTTCACAAGTGGCATGCCATATATAAAGAGTTAAAAATGGCATTTTTGCTTTAACTTACCACCATCTCTACACACAGTGATAATTGTTGTTGAAGTAATTGTATTGCGTAGGGCTCGTTCAAACTGAAAAAAAAAAAAATAGTAGCATGTTTGTTACCCAAAGATTTCTAAACCGAATCATGTATTTTAAAAAATAAAAACATAAGGTTGTCACTTTAGGATTACATTTAATCATAAATAATCATGTTTTACTTTAGAGTTACCAAACCTGATCCTATCTGTAAAAATCAGTCAATCAATCAGGGGCCGACTTCGCAGTGAAGGTTGGCCATAATGGATCTACAACATTGTCTTAAGCCCTGACTGGACATTCTGTTAGATTACTTTATCCATCTCTTGATGTTATCTTCCCACTTGTATTATTGTCTACCTCTTGCTCACCTGCCTTCAACCTTACCTTCCAGTATAGTTTTATAAGAGTGTTATGAATTTTAATGTGGTTGAAATATTTCACTTGCCTCTTTTTTTATTTCTTTCATAAACTCTCTTTTCATTCCCAGTTTTTCTAGAACCTCTGATTTTTATAAGTGTTTTTGTTTCTTTGAAATATGACATATACTTCTGTATATCTACATCTCCAGAGACTCTATGCAACTTTTTAATTGCTTGTTCATTGTCCAGGCTTCCACACCATATAATAGTGTCTATATACATAATATTTGACAATTCTCGTTTGTTATGTGTAAAAAAGAAGTACAGCAAATCAGTTGAATACATGCTGATGGACTAACAGAGGTAGTGGTCATGGAGCGGAGGTGGGTCATTAGGTTAGTAGCTATCTCAATAAAATACCTGGAGGTCAGCATAGCTGAATGGATAAGAGCACATACTCTTAAACTTCTGGTGTGCTGAAGCTGGGGTAATGGATGCAACCCTTACATCGGTTAGGTGGACAAAAATGTTGACTTCCTGTCCTTGACTTGGGGACGTAAACTATAAGTAACTCTGAAGATGGAGTGAGACACTGATAATAGGGTAAGCTAATCCACACACAAAAATCAGCCCAGTGCACAAGAAGTAGTTGCACATGTATGAACTACGTTTCAGTTAAAAGCGAATGAACACAAAACAAATAACTCATAATTCTGTGGCATTGCCATCCGTGGGTAACTGGAGCCATATAAAACCTTTCATCCCTTGCTGCCTGCAAGGTATGTATGTCTTTTTAGACAAAGGCTTTTAGACTCAAACTGTATACAAACCTGTGGAGGAAAGGGGAAAACTCCACTGTATTATTTCTTCTTCTTCTTCTTCTTCTTCTTCTTCTTCTTCTTCTTCTTCTTCTTCTTCTTCTTCTTCTTCCTCTTCTTCAGCGTTCCGAGCCATTGAGGTTCTTTGCATTTATCTCTTGTATATTATTTAAAAAAAATTAAGTTGCATGTCCTTCACAGGACGTAGCAGTCAATCCCTGCATTTTTGCTGTTCGTGATTCCTGGGCAAATTTTACGTTCAGTAGTTTGCCATTAGCCGGTCTCTCTGGCTGTGGGGTTACAACACTTTCTCTCTGTAATCCCGTTTATCACGCAGAGTCTCGCAGCGGAGCGAGAACTGAGGTGGTTCGACCCCCGCTCGTGACTTGCGGATACTGAGCCGGCCGCTCAGAAAGCAATGGCAAACTACTGAGCGTAATCTTGCCAAGAGATCAACAGACAGCTGAAAGATGCTGCTGTTGACAGCTAAGTCCTGTAAAAGGATACGCAAAACATTTTTTAGTTTGCCATTGCTTTCTGAATGACCGGCTCCTATACCTTTTTCGAAAAAACCAGCACCGCTGAGTTTCAAACCCGGGTAAACGGGCTCACAAACCGCATTCGCAAGCCCTTAGCCACAGAGACCGATTATGTAAATTATACTTCTTGACAAATTGAAGTGGCAGCCATCATTTTTCTTCAAAAAGTAACCTCCTTTAATTTGATATATAATACAATATGTCTGCTACCATATTAACATAACAACTTTTTAAGTCATAATGGTGACACACCCCTACTTCCCATTTGTGTGGTCCAAACCTAATATTTGTTTGGCCCTGAATCTGCTAAGTCAATCTTGTCTCAAGGCAGATGTCAACGAACAGATTGGCATATAACCCCACTGCTGATGGAATCCATGTTGAAGCGGTCAAGGCATGTGCCTTAACTCTGAATGTCATGGATTCATCTTCAAACTATGTTGTTCAGATGACGGGTACAAATTTTTTTTGTGGAGACATGAAGGTCATTGCTGGAGCTATAGTTTGTGCTGTGTGTGGTGCTCTTGCAGGTTGCTTGCCGTTCAGTGAAGAGAGCCCAAGCCAGATCAGTCAAACCTGGTGTAATTAAGTCGATCATTTAACCCTTTTAGGTCAGCATGACGGAATGGATAACAACGTGTGTTCTTAACTATCCATTGTGCTGATGCCGAGGTAAAGGTTTCAACCCCTACATTGGACATTTGGACTAAAATGTTGACCTATCGTCTGTGACTTGGGACGTTAACTGCAAGTACCTTTTAAGTTGGAGTGGGTTCGCCTGATGACATGTGTGACTGTTAATAGGTAAAAGCTAATTAGTTAGTTAGTTAGTTAGTCTTTCCTCTTGAGCCTAAGGCGGCGCATAGGGCAGAAGTCATGGCTCTCCAAGTCCGGCAGTTCGCTGCTGCTACCTGTTGTAGATCCTGGATGTTCACTTGGCTAATCCACTTGCAAAATTCAGTCCAGCACTACTGGAAATGGTGTGTATGGACTATGCTTGAGTTTAAAGTGAGTGAGCGCAAAAAACAAAAAATTTAACCCTTTAAAAAAAAACTATCCACTAAAGTACAAAAACGCCATTTTAACCGCAGATTATTTGCTTCTGACGTCAACAGAACAAGTCCTAAACACGTCAACCTACCTTTCTGGTCTGGTAAATGGTGACAATGATTGACAGACTCGTCATGACAAAAATGCACGATGCATAGATGTAGTAGTCGTCCGAGTACCATAATATCATGGAGAAGATTTGAAAGATGTAGAATGGAGACAGCATCTGGGTGAACAAACAGAGATTAGCTGATTAAATGCCGAGGGATGATTAATCATCTCAAGTTACCTCCTGTATCTGCCATGGGTTTATACAGAATGTTTTTGAAGTCTCACTACACTTTGCATGTAGAACAAATTTGAAAAAGGAAGCACATGAAGTCATAAAAAAAATGTGCTCCACAGTCCATCGTGAAGCAATATGCAGTAAATGGCTGTCATCTGCTGGAGTAATCCTTTGCACTCCGAACAGAATGATGTTATCAATAGAAGAAAGAATATTTCCAAATTTGTCTACATGCAAAGTGTAGTGAGACTTTACAAACACCCAGTATATCGCCAACATTTTGTTACTGCATACTCTGCATACAACATGTCTGCTACCATACTAACAAATTTTAAGTCATAACTTTGACCCACCGCTACTTCCCATCTTCTGTCATTCATTTTTGTTTGGTTCAAACCTACTTTTTGTCTGGCACTGAATTGTTAAAAATACAATAAACACTGGAATGCCATGTTTGGTTACCTCCCCTGCTATGGTGTTTCACTTCTATAGCCAAAATTAAATAATATGTATTAGGTATCTAATCTGTTCCATGGTTCTGTAAGCAACACACAATGGAAACTGTGTTCAGATATCTCAAACATAATTGGAGTAATTACAGTGAGCGTCGCCCAACATTCAACGCTAACAGAAAGCAGGTAGTACCGTCTACTGTCATACGGTAGCTCAGTCATATCTAAGACCTGACTGTACATAAATGGTTTGACTTGTTTGTATTTAACTTATTCATAATATATCGCTAAATGTCAATTACCATTTGGCCCAAAGGATGTTATATCACCGTACTAGGGTCATCATGTTATTTGTTTTGTTTCGTGGTACCTTTAGCTTGCTTGCTTGCTTGCTTGTGTTCGTTGGCTTGAGCTCCAACGCGAAGTCCTGTATGTCGGATGAAGGCATCCTGTTGTCCAACATCAGTGTGATGTCATACAGGACCTGAGGTTTGTGTGAGTATCCGTTGTCCCATGTCTGGCTTATTGGTGTGCAGACTGGTGGTTCCTCACCGTACAGGCAGACACTCTCCGACTTCGGAGGAATCGGCAATCCTACTGACTTTAGCCAGGACCCCGAAGGGATCTGTTGCCCAGGACGCTCGACGAGGACGTGTCAATAGGTCTTGGCCAGTATGTAACCTGGCCCTGGTGCCTTGGAAACACCTCTGCGTCCCGTACCTTTAGAAATTGTAAAGCCTAGTGAATGTAAAAAACTGTCATTCTGTCATTTACTGCCAATATAGTACCTTACGGTGTATGGCAGAGGGGTCTTCGAGCCTGAAGAATTAAGGTCGCCTGGCTAGTGCAGTCGCAGCAAGCTGTGCAGGTTAGGATTTTCTTTCTTCCCCCAACAGAAAAAAATCCCACACCTTACCGAGTGATCGAACCCGGGTCTCCCGAAAGAGAGTCCGGCATTCTAGCCACTCAGCCAGCCACTCCTCAGTGAATGGAAATTTACATTATAATACTTGTTCATTTGATAGTCCACCATGTTTGGTCTAAACCAACTGTTTTGTTTGGCACTGAACCAGTTAATAACAAATTCAAAGACATGTTGTATGTGGGCATTAGGTTGAGTCTGTTGTCAATTAAATATTCAAAATGTGTGGAGATGGTAGTCCAGTAACAGAGTGGGAGAAAAGTCTCAAACCAACATCACTCTGACAGATGCATGAGTTTTTCAGAGCTCAGAAATCCTGGATACCCATGCATCAAACTTCAGAGTTAAAGATAGTTTTTCAGAGGATTCACCAACCAACTAGCCAACATACCAACAAACAAGCAAACAAACTTTATTTTCAAAGGGTTAAGAATTGGGCATGCAGGCCCGTCTAACATTCTGCCCTTCTATCACTCTCTTTCATACATTATATCATTCACACATCATTCAAGGCTAACTGAAAACAGCAACAATATAAAAGATATGCATTATAAAGGCATGGGGATAATGAAAAATCAATACTACATGACTCAGTAATGTAATAGTAATGACTGGTTTGCCACTTGTTATTAGCTATGTGGAGTATACTGGTCTACCAAAAGGGGACTGGCTGTTACACTAGGGTTTTATTATTATTATTATTATTATTTCTATTATTAAGGGGGTAGGTAATCCGTACTTAGATAGTGTTTGAATAATTTGCGATTATATGTATAGGGATTGGTGATGTCTTTGATTTCTTGTGGAAGAGATTGTTCTACAGCTAAGCTGCAGAATACGTTAAGCTTGTTTTGTTTAAGTCTATCCTAGGCTTCAGAATGTGTAATATATTTAGTTGTTTACTGTGTCTAGCATTATATTTAAACAATGGCCAAAGATAATTTGGGGCATTCCGATGTAGGATTTTGTGAATTAGTTTGGCCTGATTAAAAAGCAGACGTTTACGGAGTGGTAGTAACTGAAGGCATTTATGCATGCAAGGATTGTCAGTTAAATGTTTGCTATAAATTAAACTCATGACCCGTTTCTGGAGTGAGTAAAGTCGCTTGGTGCTTGAATTGGAACAACCGTCCCAAATTGTAGAGCATTAGTCAAAATGTGTCTCAACCAATCAACAAGTTAACCAACCAACAAACCAACTAACCAATCAACAAGCCAACTAACCAGCCAGCCAGCAAACCAACCAACCAGCCAGTCAACTAACAAAACAACTAACCAGCCAATCAACAACAGCAACCAACCAACCAGCCAGTCAACTAACAAACCAACTAACCAGCCAATCAATAAAAGCACAAACCAACTAACCAGTCAATCAATAAAAGCAACCAACCAAACAGCCAGTCAACTAACAAACCAACCATCCAGCCAATCAACAAAAGCAACCAGCCAGCCAACCAACTAACCTGCCAGTCTACTAACTAACCAACCAACCAACAAGCCAACCAACCAGCCAGCTAGCCAACCAAACAGCATACAAACCAACCAACCAATCAACAAACCAGCCAGTCAGACAACCAATCATCAAATAAACCAGCCAGTCAACAAACTAACCAATTAGCCAACCATCCAACCAACCAGCAAGCTAGCTATCCAACCATCCAAGCTGTACAAACAGCATTGGTTTCAAGCACTGAGACAAAACACAAGGTATTCTAATTTAATCTGAGCTCAAGAATTAAATGAAGAGAGACACAAACCTGCTTCCTTGTAGGTAGACTGGGGACAGTCAAAGACTAGGGAAAGCAAACTCGAGAAATGCTTGTCAAAGTCGTATGTACTGAACTTGACGAAACATTGTAACACAATTCACTTAATGATTTCTTGTTGCATTTGAGTGACAGTGAAATTTGTGGAGATCTGACTGCTGGTAGAAACCATTCCAATTATATTATATATTATATATTATATTAAATAGAAGTTAAACAAATTATTAAATATGCAAACATCAATTCTGAGAACAAGGACAATATTATTACCTGTTGAAACAGCAGAACAACAACAGGGGTAACATGAACGGCAATGGAGTTCAGCCCATACAGTACTCGTCTGTTTGTAAAAAAGAAGAACATAAAGTTGAGTTGAGTTGAGCTAAGAACCGACATCACTGCACTCAGGATATTCCCATATGCGCTCTGTCCCCTCGTTCAACAGCCAGAGAAGAATCCTACCGCTAATCGTGCTGCCCACCTCTATCTGATTGAAAGTTCTCCTGGTCTTCCCTCTCAGTTTTGAGATTCTTCCAGAACCCCTGCTGATCCTCTGCAATATCATTCTTTCCACATTACGGGTTCTCAGTCGGTTCCCCCGCCTTCTCCACCTTGTCCCACAGGCACTCGAACACCTCCCCCCTGTCCATCTACCACCAAGAGGTGCATTCCCTGCCAGCCTATCAGCTTGTCCATTCCCTTGTACCTCCGCATGGCCAGGGCAAAACATCCATACAATTCTCACAATCTGTGACTTCTGAAGCGAGGATAGCCATTCCACACGAAACATTCCTTTCTCCACCTTACTAAGCAAACTCCTTGTGTCCATAATGAATGCAATGTGTGTTGCAGTAGTCTCCTCTATCCAACAGAATGTCGCAGCCACTGCTTCCACCTCTATTCTTATGCTGGAGGTCGTAGTAATAAAAAAAATTCAAAACAGCTAAGAAAAAATAAAGAAACATAAAAAGATGCAACTGTGTGTAAACAAGGCATCACTCTGTATGCTTGCTTGCCTGCGTTCACTGGCTGTGAACTCCAGCGTGAAGTCCTATATGTCGGATGAAGACATCCTGTTGTACAACATCAGTATGATGTCATACCGGACTGAGGTTTGCGTGAGTATCCATTGTCCCATGTCTGGCTTATTGGTGTGCAGACTGGTAGTTCATCACCGTGCAGGCAGATACTCTCCGACTTCGGAAGAATCAGAGATCCTACTACGTTAGCCAGGACTCCGAAGGGACCTGTTGCCCAGGACGCATGGCTAGGATGTGTTAGTAGGTCTTGGCCAGTATAGAACCTGGCCCTGGTGCCTTGGAAACACCTCTGAGTCCCATCATTCTGTATAAAACAGAAGGATACACAGATACATTTGTTTAGAGATGTTGCAGTAGAACAGAGGCTGGTATGCTTACCTACCTGCCTGCCTGCCTGTCTGCCTGCCTACCTGCTGGTATGTGTTCAATTGCATTAAACTGATTCAGTGCCGAAGGATAATATATTACCAAATTTAAGATCCAATTTGGACTGAAGAATATATCACCATACTACGGTCATTGTGTTATTTGTTTTATTTCATTGTATCTTCCACAGTTTTGGTACTTACTCAGTAAACGGAAATTTACTTGTTCATTTGATATATTATATCTGGCCCAAACCTCCATTTTGGTTTGAACATTGGTTCTCTTTTTTATAGTTCTTATAGTGTTATATTTACTCATCATTATCATGTGCCATGCCGATAAGCATGGGCGGTCATGTTTTGCCATCTCACTTGATCACCAGAGTCGTGAATCAGCTTAATGTTCCTGTCTCGACCATGCCACGTGGCCAAACCCCTCGATCTTGCCAGTTGTCTCCAAGTTCTCCAATTTATTTCTTCTCATAACGTGATCAAGAAATGTTGACTGTCTAAAGAAATGTTGACTGCCTAAGTCTAATTTCTCTCATCAGTTTAGGAGTTTCATTTGTTTCTTGCAGGACTTGATCATTAGCTTTTCTGTCTGTCCATGGTATTCTTTGCATTTTCCTCAGAAACACATTTTGACAGCCATCAGATGTTTTTCAGCCTGTTTGCTCATTGTCCATGTGCCACATCCATACAAAAGCACACGTTCTATGTAGCACTTCAACACTCATTTTCTCGTTGCAAATGAAATTTTTTTATTGGTCAGTATGTTTTCCATCTTGCAAAAGGCTACCTGTGGCATAGCGATTCTTGTTCTAATCTCTTCAAGATACCTCCCATCAGATGTTATGACTGTTCTAAGACAATTGTACCAATTCACTTGCTTAAGAATATTCCCATTTACTTGTATATTACAATATGGTATTTCCTTCTTCCTAGTGACTACCATAATCTGTCTTCTTAAAATTTAATTTTAAGCCTAGTTGTTAACTGTGTGCAACAACCACATCTACTAAATGTTGCAGATCCTGCTCATTGTCAGCAATCAATACTATATCATCCACATATCTAATTTTATTGATGTTTCTTCCTCCAATGATAATTCCTTTCCTACCTTCTACATTTCTGAAAAGTTATATTTTCAGAACGCTCTCGGTCCAAGGTATACACATTATTCTCCTTAGCAATAATGGATAAACATTACCAAACTGATTCAAACATGCTTTATAGGGTGTCTTAATGGTGTAATGGTCGAGCTGTCTACCACATGCAATTTTGAATTCCTTCCTTCAACTCATAGGTTTAACTTTTTTTCTGAGATCCTTCCCCCCTTCTCCCCCCCCCCCCACCCACCCTCCCACCCACATTCACACATACCGTTTGAACTGGTCTTTCTGATTCAGGCCTTCAGTGTTGTGGAAGTAGGTCAACTTATAGCCTTCATCTAAACCTCTGGTAACATGAAAAAAATGAATTAGAAACAAATATAAGAGTTAATTTTCCTTTAGGTTAATAATAAAATAGAAATTTCATAGACATGTGAATGGTCATATTTGTACCAGCTTCTTCTTCTCTACCTCTTTGTCTGGAGCAGACAATTATAATCATGATTCTTCACTCTTTCTGTGTCATAAGATATTTTAATGATATTGATATTGGTTATACAGGGTATTTGTAAAGTCTCACTACACTTTGTATGTAGGACAGCTGTTTGTTGGAGAGTATGTTTTCCGTCTTGCAAACGGAAAACATACTCTCAAACAAACATCTGTTCTACATACAGGGTGTATTTTTAATGACTGTGCAGTGTTTGAAAATATTGCCGGTCCAAGTTTTGTATTTACCTATTATGTTGCATGAACTTTACAGAGGGTGAATACAAAACTTGGACCGTCAATAATTTCAAACATTGCAGTCATTAAAAATACACCCTGTACATAGTGTAATGAGACTTTACACCCATCCTGTATTATCATTTGTCCAGCTATTTAAACTTTCCACATACATGTTTTTCTGGTGCAATATACATTCTTCTCTGTCCAAAATATTCTCATCGTGGGTTTTTATTTTTGTAATTGTTTTTTATCTGCCATAATTTGTTACCCAACACTGAATTCACAGCTCTTGGAAACTGCCCATATGTTCTCTAATCTCATCTCCTTTAGAAGACATTGAAGTGTATGGATGCTTATAGTTCCAGTGGTTAAGCTAATTACATGCCATCTGTTTTATTCTGAATCATGATTCCTTTGGACAGTGCCCAATTAGATTCTAGATTACATCAGTCATATCTCCCATGTGGTAATCAGGCTGTTTCCTTTACAACAGGCAATCATGTGTAGATGGTATCATGTCTACCTTGCCTGTGTGTTACAGGGGCCCATTGGAGAAACAAAGAATTACAGCACTGTAACCTCCTATGGTATTGTTATAACCAAACGCGGTATTCAATTACATGCATGTCATGTCCACAACACAGACAGAGATGAGTAACTTTTATACCGGGTATTTGTAAAGTCTCACTACACTTTATATGTACAACAAATTTGAAAAATGAAGCACATGATGTCATTAAAAATGTGATAAATAATTCATTAAATTAGTAAAATAATCACTGCTATGGTCTAACCCTGTTTTGGGGAGGCTGGAATGTACCAATGAAGTGTTAATTATAACTGGTGTTAGAAATGTCCACCACAGGCTTTAAGGCATGACTGTACACGTCTCTTCATATTGTCAAAAACCTTCTTCAAAGTGTCTGTTGTTATTTCCGTGTGTATCAACAGCCATTTCAAAACACTTGTTCAACCAAAAAAAAACAAAATGCTGTCTTCCATTGATAACAATATTCTATTTAGAGTGCAAAGAATTACTCCAGCAGACAACAGCCTTTCGCTGCATATTCCTTCACGATGGACTGTGGAGCACAATTTTTGATGATGTCACATACTTAATTTTTCTAATGTGTTCTACATACAAAGTGTAGTAAGACTTTACACACACCCTGTATTTTTTCTTCTTCTGCGTTCATCCTGAGTTTTTTTCCGGACGTGATTGCGTTGTGCCTGTTTACAGCAGTGCTGTGTTCTTGCGCTGTTAGGCCGACACATCCGACTTCTGCGGGCATTTGTTGACTGGGTTAACCTTCCCGGCACCCTGTATTTTCTTGGAGAGTGTTAATGTATTTGTATCCTTGTGTGTTTGTTGTCTGTGTGCTTATGAAAGCTTTTGCTACAGCATCTATTTCATTACTTGTGAATGTGTTCTAGAAAGCTTACCAATTCTCTTTCTCATTTTTTGATGATTCGTTCATTGTACCCTACCATGCATGGTGTAAGAAGCAATTCAGGAAGGTCGGTGTGAGACCAGCTATCTCAACCCATTGAACAATTTGCTCTAAAATCAAAGTAATCTTAAAAAAGTCTTAAAAAAATGCCTGGGATCAGTTAATTGTGGGAATTTACCCTAGAGGGAGATGAAAAGCAACTGAAGAAAAATCACACCGTCTTTACTCAACCTCAATATTTCTAGCGAAACAACTGATTTAAATATGTGACAAGACACTTATAGAGTGAAACAACTGAAGGAAATATGTGAAAAGACACTTATCTAGTGAAACAATTGAAAACAATTAGTGAAAAGACACTTATCTAGTGAAACAACTGAAGAAAATATGTGAAAAGACACGTATCTAATGAAACAACTGAAGAAAATACGTGAAAAGACACTTATCTAATGAAACAACTGAAGAAAATACGTGAAAAGACACTTATCTAGTGAAACAACTGAAGAAAATATGTGAAAAGATATTTATCTGAGCGAAACAACCGAATAAAAGGCATTTGATGACATATAGGTAGAGCAAACATTTTAGCATCATTAGAAAGACACTTACTTGAGAGGAACAAATTGTGCCAGTTCAGGATTCCATATATACTTGATTTTTTTGCAATTAAAGTACATAATGAGATTTTCATCACTCTAGAAGAAGAGATGAATACAATTCAATGTTAATATATACATCAGTAACATACAATGTTTATTGCATATTATCACAATGTTAAAGAAATGGATTAATCACATCATAGTCAGATATGACTGAGCTGCTGTATGATAGTAGACAGTACTACCTGCTGTCTGTTAGCACCGAATGCTAGGTGGCACTCACCAAATCCAACACCTCACACTGTGCCAACGTCTTCGAGAGAAGGAGCGCAATTGGGAGGATTCAATCCTTATCTTGGTGTGATGAAATGCAACCTAAAGACTAAATGTCATTGCAGGACAGACCAGGCTCTAAGCCTTCATTGGCAGCTGGTCTTGGATGGAAGCTCCAACAGGTGGATAGCTAGAGCATTGCTTTGCTGATTCAGCAGTGTCTGCAGCTTGTCTTGTTCCAGATGTATTAGTGTTATCTTTCCTCTGGAGTAAACTAGGCAGGTCGAGAGAGGGATCATGCTGCGTGGGCAACACATGGTCTTTACAACTCAGCCCAGGCTTTTGCCATGGAGAGGTTATGATGCCCTCTTATTAAGCGCAATAACTATCATCTGTTAAGATGGCAGGGTGCCAGAAGTACAGCACAGTACAGTAGTAAAGTAATGGAGTGGTGGTGTGGTTATTTCAGCCATAGGCATAGGGTAAGGTTAAAACCACTGTGTTACAAATAGAGAGATCTTCTCTACCGAGCCTTAGACATCTGTGGACTATGTGCTGTTTCACGGAACACAGTGGAAGACTTCCTCCATACGTCATCATCACACACACCACGGATAAATGGTTATTATAGGCTTGAATTAAACTGGCAGGTGATCTTGGATTTGGTGGTTCTGAGATGCAGTGACCAGAAACCATGATGTGAAAAAGCTTTGATTTATCAGCCCATCCACAAGCCATAGGTAAGCGGTGTCTAACAAAGGAGTGCTCTACTAATTTGACACAACAATGTTAGTTAGTCGACAGATCGTCCTTACTGCTCATCGAACCATTCAGTCCATAAGTACTTGGATCCCCTCCTCAGTAAATCCTGCAGCATGTAGCGGCTAACGACACCAGTTCTGTGTTAGTTTATCAATCTTCTTTGGCTTCCAGCATAGTGTTCTTGTTTGGCCGCACCTCTTATAACTTGCAGTTCTCGCAGTCTGACCATGATTGTAGATTCACAGTCATCACTTGGTTCTCGCAAATGCCTTACATCTCATAGAGCATTCATGTATATCAGCCTGGTCCATGGCTTGTCCAACCACCACAGTAGCCTTACCTGGAAGCCTGTTAGGCTGCTCATTTCCTTGTACACCCGCATGCCCTGGCACACAAATGAAACTATATCTGCTCCAGAGATAACAACCACTGTCTTCGGACCCACCCCCTCTCTATCTTCCTGAGCATACTCACTGAGTCACTAAGGACACAGGCCCGAGTGAAGATCTGTGTCTCAAGCCATGTTACTGCTTTACTTACTGCCATGACTTCCGTAGTCAGACTACTTGTGGTCATGGCAAAAGCAATAGAATTTTCTTTCTTAATTCTAGATGAAAACACAAGAATTCTAATGTTCACCAACTGTGATTCCTGCAAAGTGACAGTTAGGTTGAGATGTCTGTCGAGGGTGACATGTTCTATGAAACTATCTGGGAATGCTAACTGATACTTAACATGATGAAAGTATTTGTTTCCGGGACATTAGATTTTAATGAGCCAGTTTTCTTTGAGATTCAGATCAGGTAGAATTTAAGTATTCTTCTTTTTCTTCTTGGTCCACAGTATTCTAATCATGTTCTGAATCATTTAAGCTGCCAGAAGAAAGATGTGTGTTCTAAACATTGTTACTTTTATTTGTTTGTAGGTATTCTGCCTTAGACTCTTAAAGTTGTTTACCCACTGCATATCTTTGGTCAATCTATGGCTAAGTTCTTTTGAATATCCCCCAATGTAGTATGTAGTTGAATATATGAAGACAAGATATTCAAAGTTTGTGACATTTTAAGTTTCTTCATTGGTCAATGTGTGAAGATGCAGCGAAATACCAAATAATCAATTTGATTATTGCTCACTGGATTTTAGGAGGCCTGGTGTTCCTTGCCAGTGACAAGTCCTGATCATTCGGGTCCACATCGATTGACGGACGTTAGTCGCGACGATTGGGCAATCTTGAGCATGGCCTACGATGGGTAACGTTGTAATATTCTGTTATGGTGATTTGGCGTGTCCAGCATGTGCCGCGTGGTTACACACCCGCTTCACATGCCAGTGATCCGGGGCCTGTTTCCGGATCCGGTCAGGGATATGCACTACTGACGAGCTCAAACGAGAGCGAAACTCGAGTATAGTGCTTCCATATTGACGTGGATAGGCCTTAGGTTCATACCAGAATACGATCAATGTTGCCAGTAGTGGGTTGTGCTTAATATTTAAATTTCAAATCCCGAAACAACCAAATAATCAATAAATAAAGCAACATATTGTTTGTTACTTCTGTGTTTACAAATCTTCATTGAATGTTAACAAAGAGGATTAACACTTCTAAACCCTTAGTACTATCTGAGAGAAGGACTGTACCATCAGATAACTGAGTTATGGAGTTATATTTCCAATCATTCTGAATGGATCAAAATTGCCACTGGCCTCATCAATTTTGAAGTTGCTGCATTTTCTTTAAAAAAAAAAAAATGACACTATATAAAGTAATCATACAAACTGTGGCCGTACAAACCTGAGCATTGTAATTGATGACATCTTGTTTTTTACTGAACGGACGTTTCTTTGGCTTCTTCAACTTGACTCTGGGGAAGATAATCAATGGGAATTGGTTAATAGTCTCCCCTAGTCTCCTGTAACCTAATTAGGCAATATTTTTTGCTGTAGCCCACGGACATGCTACTAATACTAGTAGTCGTACTATTAATGCAATGGAATGATTTTTCATAAGGCTTAGCTTTCCCTATTACCAGCATCCCCCGCCATCAGGTGAACCCACTCTAACTTCTGAGGTAATTGTAATTTACGTTGCTAAGTCAAGGCCTTTGAGATCAACAATTAAGTCAAACTTACTGGTGTGTGGAATAATTGCCTCCCATGGACAACCCGAAACGTGTCTGATTCGGTCATAGGATTATTAATCTGAGGCTTTGATTGGCCCTACTTATAACTTCTCTTTTTATGTTGAACTGAGCAGAGGTAATGGGGGGAAAACAATGTATGTGGAATGAATACATAACGTCATGGTCACCAGAGAAAGTTAAACAGCGAACGCGTTAAACTTCTCGGTTGTGGAGATCTACATATAGGCAAGTCTTTCTTGTACTAGTCACTTCCATTGTTCTATTTTCAGGACACACGTGAAGCTCTGCACTAAGCATCTCCACCATTTATGGTACTCATTAGCCATCCCACTATTTAGTGAAGATCATGATGGAAGTTCTACGAGGCTCAACCCCAACATCGGACAGTTGGACTAGAATGTTGAACTGTCGTCCTTGACTTCAGGACATAAATTACAAGTACCTCTGAAGTCAGAGTGGGTTCGCATGATATCGAGGAACGCTGCTAATAGGGAAAGCTAATCCACATGCAAAATTTAGTCCAGCACTCCTGGAAGTAGTTTGTATTGACCACGCTTGAGTTCAAAGTGAGCGGGCGCAAAAAACAACAAAAAAACAACAACACATACACACACAACTACCAGTCATAAACATTACGCTTCACAGCATGGATGTATGTGCGCACACGCACACGCGCGTGCGCGCGCACACACACACACACACACAAACACACAACACACACACACATACAAACTCACTCAGACAGTTTATAGGTAGGTTTTCTGTCCTAAATATTGTGCCAAGGAAGTGACATTACAGCCTACTCTTTGCGATTTCCAACTGTTGTGGGATTTTTAAGGTGCACAACCTGTATAGGGACCTCCTGTTTTATTCGCGCTTATCTGAGAAGATTAGGTATCCGATCTCACTACCAAAGAGTTCAGGCGACATGTGATATCATCGGATATCAGTGGTTCTTCGAAAATTTCCAGCCCTATGTTAGAATCGAACCTCGTACCTTCTGAGCTACTGCTATAAAGTAACAAATTCTGAGTTACTATTGTAAAGTGATAACTTCTGAGTGACTATTGTAAAGTGACAACCTCTGAGTTACTACTGTAAAATTAGAACTTCTGAGCTGCTACTGTAAAGTGACAACTTCTGCGTTACTACTGTAAAATGACACCTTCTGCTTTAATACTCTAAAGTGACAGCTTCTGAGTGACTATTCTAAAGTGACAGCTTGCAACACAAACAACTCGACACTGTGTGTGAGTATGGGATTATCAATGAACCCGTGATGAGTTGCTGGGTATAGATATAGTTCCTGTCCCACTCCTGGAGGTATACTGGGTATATGTGCTAGTTTTATACTTTTATAGGCCAATCATCACTCGATAAATGATGTAGGCAATATTTCACCAGACTCCTCTAATTCCCAAGACATGTTCTCATGCCTGTATTAGGTTGGATGCTCACATGTCTGCCCATGATCTTGGGTTCAAATCTACAATTTTAACATTGGTCTTGGTTCCCAAGTTTACCCATCCCACAGTAAGTACCAGGAACTGTCTTGGAAAGTAAAGGCAGGCGATGTAATGCGAACCACATCACGCACCGAGTGATGCATCAGCATCATCATCATCTTCCACTTCTGCCGTCAAGCGTCGTGGGGAGGAATAATCTGCGCTCCAGCGCCCGGTGGGCGGCACTGGATAGTGTCATTCCGTGTGATTGTACAATGTCTTTGATGTCGTCAATCCGTTTTCTTCTTGGACGTCCTCGTGGTCTCGTCACAGATGATCTTTGATGTAAGGCTAGTGATGGTAGTTGTTGGTGTTGCATTCTAACGACATGGCCAAACTACTTGATCTTCTGTCTTTCAATAAATGTGGCACAAGGTGTTGATCCCACTGTCTGTCTGATAACAGCATTTCTTACTCGGTCCCGGAGTGATGAATGTTGTATGCAAAATACGAGTCTATCATGATATGCTCAATGTGACCTAAAGCAAACATGGTTATTTGGTTTACTTAGTTTTGGCTTGGCCAATCTGAGAGCCGAGGTCGATTCCAACATACATTTCGATGGTTATTCGAACTCATGACCACCGATCGGCAGTCCAGCGTGCGGGTCACTGCGCTACCTCAGCGCACGGTGTGATATCAAATGAGCTAACTAACACGAGAAGGCTTCAAATGAAAACCTTAAAAGTGTTATAAAAATTACAATAACCATGCCATTGTCTTGTAACTCGTCAATATTTTTGTTAAGGGTGTCAAGAGGTTCAAGCACGTGACATCACGGTGCAGACACATACGAGACGTCATAAGGACAGTTTGGTAGCCCCACTTGTGACATGCGCCAAAGAGAAGCAGCATTCCGTTATTCGTTTTTAAAATTTTGTAATCAATGAATAGGTAAAACCTATAGAAATTTATTGGTGAATGAATGAAGGTCTAGTATGGTGATGCATGTCTGTCAGTCCAGCAAGTGTGTGAGTGGAGTAGGAAGTTTCAAAACGGCGTGACTTCTGTGCCAGACTGTTCACGACCGGGTCAGGCACACCAAATAGTGACCCCAGATAAATGTTTTGAACAGAAATCCAAGCACCTTAGAACTGGAGGACTTGCATTGAACGCAGTTGTGACTACGTCGAAACATGATACATTTGTTCTTTACTTTTTCAGAATATATTCACAAACCACCAAAAAAAACAAAAAAAAACCCGTATGGTTTTCATTTGATGCCCCCTCGTATATTACAGAAACTGAATAAGAAAGAGAACACAACAAAGCAATATACTGACCCAGTTCCTTCCCTGGTGATCGTCTGAATGGTGGACACAAAGTACTGGTCGTATTGATCCTGTGAAAAATATGTCAATACGAATGTCACTCTAACCCTTAAAATGACAGACCAGTTTTTAAGACCAATTTTTAAAACCAGTATTCTCACATATATATTCTCACAAATAAAAATCTCCATAGCACAAAGTCTTGGCTGAATTGAAGAGATCGTGTGTTGCCCATGCAGAATTAGTTCTTTCTCGACCTAGCCAGTTTACTCCAGAGAAAGGGTTACACCAATACATCTGAATCAAGACCAGCTGCAGAAGCTGCCAGATAAGTAAAGCAATGCTCTAACTGTCTGCCTGTCGGAGTTTAGATCCTAGACCAGTTGCTTACTGAGGCTTAGGGCAATGGCTGATGAAACAACATATTTAAGGATGTTTGGATTCGGATTTAAGTGTGGTTTTAGTAAGAGGTGACGGTTGAGGGGACGAATCCGAAGTGTATATTAGTGGCAACGAATGAATCACGAAATTAAAAAAAAAAAAAAAAAAAGAAAGAAAGAAAGAAAACGAGAAGTAGATAGTGAACGTTACTACAATACGATTACAAGTAACAAAATTAACTTGACGTTGCGGCTAAAGCCTTCATCAGCACAAAATAAACAAACACAAACCGACACAACTACATGAAAAGCACTACATAGTTTAGTTTAGTTTAGTTTAGTCGACGGATCAACATCACGGCACACGGGTGCAACCCATAAGTGCTCCGTTCTCCTCCTAACTCAAACCTGAGTCTGGAGAAACTCAGCTCAGTGCACGAACTCCGTAGCATCGGCGAGGATCCTGAAATACTTTGGGTAGATTTTTAACTCAAAATTTTGCCCGGACAGCGCCGTTAGGCTACTCTTTTTTGATTCCCAACTGCCAAGGGATTTTTTACGTGCGCAAAAATACACACGGGCGTCCGATCTCACTACCCAGAGACCAGGGGAAATTTATTACTAGTCGCTTTACCTTTAAGATCGCTTATCTTGAGCAGAACCTTCTCGGCATCTGGCAGTGAACATAATTATCGCTTATCTTGAGCAGAACCTTCTCGGCTTCTGGCAGTAAACATAACCATCGCTTATCTTGAGCAGAACCTTCTTGGCTTCTGGCAGTGAACATAACCATCGCTTACCTTGAGCAGAACCTTCTCGGCTTCTGGCAGTGAACATAACCATCGCTTACCTTGAGCAGAATCTTCTTCGCTTCAGGCAGTGAACATTAAGATCGCTTACCTTGAGCAGAATCGTCTTCGCTTCAGGCAGTAAACATTAAGATCGCTTACCTTGAGCAGAACCTTCTCGGCTTCTGGCAGTGAACACCTGCTGTGTGTGGCGTACAACATCCAGTGGCTCATCCAATAGAAGAGCAGTCGAAGCAGCATCGCCGTCAGGAAGTAACCCACATACGTCACATACTCTTTGACCTTGTTTCGCCGGTAACCAACAATCTCCTGTTGAAGACAACCAACCTAACGTGAGTGTCATCACCGGGTCAGCAAATTTTCACTAGAACGCCACTTTCATTATCAGTGGATTCGCCTGCTGGCGATTGAAACTGGTAAATAGGGAGAGTTAATCCACACGTAAACATCAGTCCAGTGCACTAGAAGTACCGTGTTTCCCCGAAATTAAATCATACCCCTAAAATAAGCCCTAGTTAAGATCGTCGGCTAGAATTAAGTTATTAAACATTCACTTGCATTCAAGTACTTTGTTGATGGCATCGACTTTTCTCAATACCAACTCTCCAACATGATTGTCGTGGATGAAACTGCTGTGTTTATTGGCCTAGAACAGTGGTTCTCAACCGGTGGGGAATTCCCCCCCCCCAGGGTGGAATTTTAGGGTTTCCAGGGGGGGGGGGGTGTTGGGATTAAGATTAATTCAAGATCGCGTTAATACAAGAACTGATTACTTGATATTGTTTTTCCCTTCATACTGTACGGTTCTGTACGTCTCACCCTTCTAAAATTCAATTTATAAAGTAGACCCACAAATCATGGTTTATGTGGATGTCTAGACTTGTTTTAGTATGTACTATTAAATTTAGCTTCCATTATTACGTATACTGTGTTGGGGCGGGGTGGGATTTTTAAGTAGGAAATACGAAAGAGGGGGGGGGGTGACGTTCTGAAAATATGGTGAGGGGGGGGGCACGGCCTAAAAAAGGTTGAGAACCACTGGCCTAGAATCTCAAACGACAATTGGTCTGACGGAATTTGAGTTTTGAAGGATTATGAAGATGTTTCAGAAGAAGATTTCATGACTGCATTTGAATAAATGTAGAAGTGTGTACATGAATAAATGTAGATTTTTGCATCTTAAAAAAAAAAAAAAACAAAAAAAAAAAAAAAAGACATCCTGTGAAATTAAGCCCTAGTGCAGTTTTAAAAACTAAAATTAATATAAGACCCTGTCTTAATTTCGGAGAAACATGGTAAAAGCACGTGTATGGACTACACTTGAGTTCAACCGAGGACACGCCTTTAAACAAACAACCACATTATATCCCTCTGAAAAGGCTTAGTGTCCTTCGACGGTTCTCGTGAATTGTCCTTCCCTCAAAAGAGTTCAGAAGACGAGTCGTTTACATACACACCTTGACGTGCATTGGGTCTACGGCGCTGGGTTCATATTTGGACAGGCCAAATCTCGTTGGGTGAAGTGGCCACTATCCCGCCGGCTGCCTTTTCTTGTCATAACATTTACTGGTGCCTATTTGAGGCTGGACAAGCCTGGGAGTCCAGTTCGATTTTTAACTAATTAAGTGTCATGGGATGATTAATCATCTTAAGCGACTTCCCGTATCTGCCACGGGATTATATATTGCCGAAATGTTGCCATTGTGTTATTATATAACATGTCTGCTAACATATTAACAACGTTTCAGTCATAACTGTGAGACACTCCACTCCTACTTCGAATTTTCCGTCATCCATTTCTGTTTGGACCATCCGTTTTGATGTAGGGAGAACGTCTGTCTGAGTGGCTAGAACGCCGGGTTAGATTTGGGAGATGCGAATTCAAATCCTCCGTAAGGTGATGGGATTTTTCTCTCTCTTGGTAGCAGAAAGAAAAGCCTAACCTGCACAATTTGTGGCCACTGCACTAGCCAGACAGCCTTAATTCTTCTGGCTCCAAACCACCGTCTCCCCAATTCCTGTCCTATACCGCAAGAAACCATAGGCAGTAATGACAGTTCCGGTGCAGATTCAAACCCATGGCTACCAGGCAAGCAGGCTGTCGTCTAGTCACTACGTTATCGCAGCTTCCATGCTCAGGGTGTCTTTATGGTATCATATAGACAGCACTGCTGATCAGCCCATGCCATTATTTTTAAACCACTGTGGCAATATTAGTACACCCCCCCCCCCCCCAAAAAAAAAAAAAAAAAAAAAATTACACTAATCTCGCTGGCTGGTCAATGTTGTCAAAATATCGTTAACTACACACAAAGAATAACTTGTTGAAATTTGCAGAGGCCACAGCGGATCAGAGATGTAATTCTCAACTATGTAAACACAAAGACACGTTAATCAGTTTTAAAACTAGCGTGCCAACACACATATTTAAAATATGATATGGCACATAAAATTACGTGTTGTATATTTCTGCCACAATGATTCATTGTGTAGCATTATTCTATGTTGATTCATTTCAGTAGTTTGCACTTAAGAATAAGATGAAATATATCAGACAATAACCGGTGCAATCTTTTGTTTGTGTCTTCGTTATTCTTTGTTTTCTTTTCCGCTCGTTTAGAACACAGGTGTAGACCACACGTGTGCTGCCACTGCTAGTATTTGTTACTACTAGTAAGCGCAATTTATGCTTTTGTGCATGTGGGTTAATTTTCGCTATTGCGAATGTACCTCGTTATCAGGCGAAGCCACTTTCAACTTCTGAGGCACATGTAATTTAATTCCCATAGTTAAGGACGAGAAGTCAAAATGTTAAGCCCAATTAACGATGTGTGGGTTGAACTTAAAACCCTACCAGCAACACTCCGGAAGTTTAAACTCCAGCGCTTTATTAATTTCGGTCACGTCGATTGTTAGTTATGTAATTAAAGTCTGGTATTAGAGTATCGTTAGTTTCTTTTCTATTTCCGATTCCCGTATTACATAGTTGTCTAAATTTAAACCTAGAAGATAAACAGTAAAACGTGTGCATTGTTCAAGTTGGTGTAAATTGTCATCAATGTATTGTTACCATGGTTTACACTAAAAATAACCAAAGTTACTAAGATATATCGAGACGTCATCTATTCGCTCTGGTAAACCACAATTATGTAAGCAAAAAGACACGATTGTCTCTTTAAAACTACCGCAGAACCATTGCAACATTTGACAATGTGTTTTGTTTACTTCAGCTGAAAAGATTCATTACGCTACTTCATTATACGTTGACCTTGGTGGAATCCATCTAATTCTCCCTCTAAGCTCCGCATTAGTGAATCAGTCATACCAGCTTAGATGTTCTATTCTATACGGGCAGCAGTTAATGAATGCTTGTAATTTACAACACATTATATATTACGCCCCCTAATATCTAATTAGCCCGTCTCCCTGGGGTAGGTGTTACACGACTTTCTCAGTAATCCCGTATACCCTCGTGAGTAACGTGACGCGCGCGAGAATCGGTAGCGGTTCTCTCCGCGTCGGTAACTTACGGGGTATGTGAGCCGGTCGCTTAGAAAGCAATGGCAAACTACTGAGCGTAATCTTGCCAAGAAATCAACAATCAGCTGAAAGATTCTGATGTTGACAACGATGTCCTGTAAAGGATATGTGAACAAAAAAAAAATCTCTAATTATTTCCTCTACTACACATCGTTTATTGCACCCTCTAATGTCTAATTATTTCCTCTACTACACATTGTTTATTGCACCCTCTAATGTCTAATTATTTCCTCTACTACACATCGTTTATTGCACCCTCTAATGTCTAATTATTTCCTCTACTACACATCGTTTATTGCACCCTCTAATGTCTAATTATTTCCTCTAGTACACATAGTTTATTGCGTCCTCTAATCTTTGATTATTTCCTCTACTACACATAGTTTATTGCACCCTCTAATGTCTAATTATTTCCTCTACTATACATAGTTTATTGCGTCCTCTAATCTCTGATTATTTCCTCTACTACACATAGTTTATTGCGTCCTCTAATCTCTGATTATTTCCTCTACTACACATTGTTCATTAAGTCCTCTAATCTCTAATTATTTCCTCTACTACACATTGTTCATTAAGTCCTCTAATCTCTAATTATTTCCTCTACTACACATTGTTCATTAAGTCCTCTAATCTCTAATTATTTCCTCTACTGCACATTGTTCATTAAGTTCTCTAATCTCTAATTATTTCCTCTACTACACAATGTTCATTAAGTCCTCTAATCTCTAATTATTTCCTCTACTACACATTGTTCATTAAGTCCTCTAATCTCTAATTATTTCCTCTACTACACATTGTTCATTAAGTCCTCTAATCTCTAATTATTTCCTCTACTACACATTGTTCATTAAGTCCTCTAATCTCTAATTATTTCCTCTACTACACATTGTTAAGTCCTATAATCTCTAATTATTTCCTCTACTACACATTGTTCATTAAGTCCTCTAATCTCTAATTATTTCCTCTACTACACATTGTTCATTAAGTCCTCTAATCTCTAATTATTTCCTCTACTACACATTGTTCATTAAGTCCTATAATCTCTAATTATTTCCTCTACTACACATTGTTCATTAAGTCCTCTAATCTCTAATTATTTCCTCTACTGTACATTGTTTATTACTGTCAGGGTGTTGGGGGAATAGGGACAGGACATAGAGAGGACAAGGGACAGAATAGAGTTAAGGACTACAGAGATAACGATAGACAGGACATGGGTAAGGGCACAGGGATGTCATAAGACAGGACATCTACAGGACGGTAGAGTGATTAGAGACAGGACATCGGTGGGGACACAGGGATGTCATAGACAGGACACCGACAGGACAAGACCTAGTGATATGAGGGGACATAAGTTCACGGGACGCTGTCCTGAACTGACCAGACGGCATTACACTGAACGACCCAACACAACACGGGCGGACTAACGCACAGCCCGGGTTGTCACGAGAGACACGTGGTCCAGTACCACGAGACGAACCGACCAGT
This sequence comes from Cepaea hortensis, assembly GCA_963921405.1. NCBI lineage: Eukaryota > Metazoa > Mollusca > Gastropoda > Stylommatophora > Helicidae > Cepaea > Cepaea hortensis. Next base: position 15,762,238 of record OY992896.1, read on the forward strand.
TCGAAAACGTCAGACGGGACTCAGACAGTTTAGAGGAAGGATCGTTATTTGTTCTGGAGCGAGTGTATAGCTTTGCGAGAGTGCTAGTTGAAGATACCGAGTAATCGAGTGTAGGGCTTGTGTAATTGGCTGAGCGCTATAAGTGTTTGTAAGACGGCGTATTGTATATAATGATTTCACCGCCTTGTGTGTACATTGTGACAATGATCAGGTTGTCCTGAATAAAACTGTGTATACCATACGTACGACTGATGTCTTCTTGAGTGCGTATGAAGGATTTGAATAACTGTGTGCATGTAAGACGTTGACAATTACGTCCTCTAATGTCTAATTATTTCCTCTACTGCACATCGTTTATTGCGTCCTCTAATCTCTAATTATTTCCTCTACTACACATTGTTTATTACGTCCACTAATGTCTAATTATTTCCTCTACAGCACATAGTTTATTGCGTCCTCTAATCTCTAATTATTTCCTCTACAGCACATAGTTTATTGCGCCCTCTAATCTCTAATTATTTCATCTACTACACATTGTTTGCCCGCTCCGTGGCGATGGGGTTACGGACGCAGTTCGTAATCCCGCATACCACCGTTCGAAACACAGTTGCGGGCGATTTGGCAGCAGACCGCCTTGCATTGGTTATTTACGAAATGGTATGGGATCCGGTCGTTCAGAAAGTAATGGCAAACTACCCCTGGCCTAGGGGTTAAACGACTTTCTCCGTAATCCCATTTATCCACGTAGGGTAACGCAGCGCTCGAGAATTGGTAACGGTTCTCGCCGCGTTGGTGACTTTTGGGATATGTGAGCCGGCCGCTCAGAAAGCATGGTAAACTACTGAGTGTAATCTTGCCAAGAAATCAACAACAACGGTAAAATGCTGGTGCTGACAGCGATATCATGTAAAGGATATGCGAAAAAAAAAAATCTCTAATTATTTCCTCTACTAAACATTGTTTATTACGTCCTCTAATCTATAATTATTTCCTCTACTACAGATTGTTTATTACGTCCTCTAATCTCTAATTATTTCCTCTATTACAATTGTTTATTGCGTCATCTAATATCCAATTATTTCCTCTATTACTATGTTAAAGTTAGTTACATGTCCTTTACATGACGTTGTAATCAACCCCATCATTTATTGGCTGTTTATGATTGACTAGGCAATTTTACTTTAGTAGTTTGCCAGTCGGTTGGACGTAAAGCGTTGACTTCTCTGTCAGAAAGCAATGGCAAACTACTGAACGTAAAATTGTCTTGTAAATAAACCTGGGGTTGGCGTTGATCGCGGCGTCCTGCAAAGGAGAAGCAAAATGTTAACATTTGTCATCGCTTTCTAAAGAACCAACGTCTCATACCATGAAAATCAACGCAAAAGGTCTGCTTTCACATTGCCCGAGGCTGATTTGGAATCTTCGACTCGGTATCTCGTGGAATTATGAAACACCGTTTCACTGTCCCATTAGACACTGTCCTACTTCTATGAGTGCCCATGTATACCAGAGAAATTATTTAAAATGTTGATCCGTGCTGGGAGAATTTGTCCAGAGCAGCGGATGCAAGCTGCCAAGCACGGGAAGAAATATAAATATCCGAGAAATTGTTTCAGTGAGATATACAAGACAAGCACACGGAGAAGGGAATTACAGATAGAAATGGTTAACTCTGGGAGGTCATGGAGAGAGCTGTAGACGATAGATAAGACGGGTTGGTCCCAATGGGGGATACAGGGCAGGAAAATAAATAAATAGAAGAAGAAGAAGAAGAAGAAGAAGAAGAAGAAGAAGAAGAAGAAGAAGAAGAAGAAGAAGAAGAATCGGAAAGGGATGAGGAGGAAGAAGAAGAAGAGGAAGTGGAGGAAGAGGAGGAGTGGCAGGAGGAGGAGGAGGAGAAAAAAGATGAAGGCGGCGAAGAAGAAGAAGAAGAAGAAGAAGAAGAAGAAGAAGAAGAAGAAGAAGAAGAAGAAGAAGAAGAAGAAGAAGAAGAATCGGAAAGGGATGAGGAGGAAGAAGAAGAAGAGGAAGTGGAGGAAGAGGAGGAGTGGCAGGAGGAGGAGGAGGAGAAAAAAGATGAAGGCGGCGAAGAAGAAGAAGAAGAAGAAGAAGAAGAAGAAGAAGAAGAAGAAGAAGAAGAATAAGAAGAAGAGGAGGGGGAGAGGAGGAGGAGGAGGGGGAGGAATTTTGACTTATTTTTTGATCCTCCACCAAACAAAACACTTAAGTTTGATGACCCCAGAAACAAATGCCTTGAGGATGAAATCACCATGTTTCAAAAATTACGGCAACCAACTTCACAACCATTAAATTATTGGAAAAATGAACATAGGTTTTCACTGCTACAAGCAAGTGCGAAAATTGTTTTGGCCATACCAGTGTCCTCAGCGGCAGTAGAGCGCTTATTTAGTGCAGCTGGATTGTTGTTGAGTAAGTTACGAAAACAGATGTTACCAGCTCTCGTTATAAACTCTGTGTATATCAGATTTGCATGTAAGATGAAAATTGTGGAAATGGTTCAGGGATTACCTGGATTAACTGAATTATTATAAACAGTCGATCAGCAGGAAATTGATAATGTGCTGAATGAGCAGAGTGACTAAGAAACAGAATGAGGGTGTCAGAATGACACTAAATTGTCATATTTAGATTAAACTTTGTTTTAATAAAATACTCTTGAATATTAAAATTAATAAATTATGTTGTTTTACGTGTCTTTTTGTACATTTAGTCCTATTTAGTAGACACGAACCCTAAACTTTCATAAATTTCATAATTATATTTGAACTGTATTCCATATTAGTATGATCATGGGAACCCCATGGGAATCCCATGGGATGGGACAAGCAAAATTACCGTGGGATGGGATGGGAATTATTCTTCTTCTTCAGCGTTCCGAGCCATTGAGGTTCTTTGCTGCAGATACAATCCGTCTCCATTCGTCTCTCTGGTTGACCTTCTCTTGCCAATAGCTGATTTCAAGTGCTTGTAGGTCTGCATGTATATTATCTCTCCACCGTCTTCTTGGTCTACCTTGGGGTCTACGGTCATTTATTTCCTGAGTGTAAGCGAGTTTTGTTTCCCTATTATCTTCCATTCTTTCTATATGCCCCAGCCATTGAAGTCTATTAGCCTTCATGATACCAGTGATTAGCGGGGACTTAAAACAGATCATAAATGTCTTTGTTGCTTCTTCTTTTCCACTCTCCACTTTGTGTATCCCTAATGGGCCCAAAGATGCGTCTTAAGACTTTGTTCTCAGAGATTTGTGACAAGGCTTCGTCTCCTTTAGTTGTACTCCGGGTTTCAGAGCCATACAGCACAACTGGTCTAATCAGTGTTTTGTATATTGTGATCTTGGGGTTACGAGATAGCGCATTTGATTTTAGCAGATGTTGTAGTGCATAGTATATCTTATTTCCAGAGTTGATTTTAGCTTGTATTTCTTCCCTTATTTTGTTGGAGCAGATGAAGATTGTACCCAGGTATTTGTATGTTTCCGTTCTTTTAATGGTCATATTATCTATTTGTATGTGGCCAAAGTTTTTTAGCCGTTCCTTCTCTTGAAATTATCATATATTCTGTCTTATCTTGGTTGATAACCAGCCCCATTTGTTGAGCTTTTTCCTTTAAGTGAGTCAATATTTCCAATGTTTTTTGTTCATTTTCCCTAGTAATATCTATATCATCTGCATAACCAAGCAGTTTGGATGTTCCTCCAATAGCACATTCCTCCTTTACCTTCCTTACAACTTTCTCTAGAGCCAGATTGAAAAGGAGCGGCGATAGTGCATCACCCTGTTTCAAGCCAGATGTTATTTGGAAAGGGTCTGATTTCCTGCCTTTTTATGTTACTATATTATAAGTATGTTCCATGCATAGTCTGATCATGCTGATTAACTTCCTTGGTATTCCAAATTCCTGCATAGCATTCCATAGACTATTCCTATGGACACTATCATAAGCCTTTTTAAAATCCACAAAAATATTAGGTGTGTATATATTCCCAACTTTTCTCGGCTATTTGTCGTAAGATACATATCTGATCTGTTGTTGATCTGTTTTTTCTGAAACCCGCCTGGTAGTAACCTAATATGTCTTCTGACTATGGTTTTAGTCTATTTAGTAATACTGCGGATAGTATCTTATAGCTTATGGACAGGAGTGATATTCCTCTATAATTTTCACATTGGAACTTGTCTGCTTTCTTAAAGATAGGTATCAATAATGACTCTTTCCAGTCAGGGGTAATTCTTCTGTCCTCCAGATTTTTATTATTAGTTCGTATAGCTTTAGATGTAATGCATGACCGCCTGCCTGTATAAATTCAGCAGCAATTCCATCAGCCCCAGTTGCCTTATTGTTTTTAAGCCGTGTTATTACATATAGGATTTATTCAAAAGCAGGTTCTTCAATTTGTGGTTCACACGTTAGAACCGCTTTCTGTGGGAAAGTGTTACTTGGAGCTTCACAATTTAGTAATTCAACAAAATATTATTTCCATGTGTTACACATTTCCTCATTGGTATTTATCATATTCTCATTTTTGTCTTTTAAACCATATGTATTGTGTTGGTGGGGTGGGAATGGGACTGAAAAATGTGTCCCATGGACAAGTCTGATAATTCATAAATAATAAACAACTCTTATTTCAATGTATTTCTCTGAAGGCAGCCAGTCAAATGGTTTGGCCATGCAAACAGGTTACCAACAGTATACCACAGCAAGCAATGATGTACAGACCAGAGGGAAGCAGAGGAAGAGGCCGACCACGTTAACGGTGAACGCATGGATTAACAGAGTTCATGGGAACTCTCCCGCTGTTTATACTTCACCTTGACACCGCAAGGTACAAGAGGAACATGCTGAGATCAGATGAGATGAGAATGTATCTACTTCAATTCTTGTTGCATTCAAACACACAAACGTGAAACGTGATCTTTGAAAATTTGCATAAGGAGCTTTCAGTGACGGCTCTGACAGCTGACCTATTCAACTCCCTGGAGTCTGAATAACATCTAATATTTATCATAACAGCACATGGGGTCCTCCGTAACGGGTTTTTCTGGCTTGCTCTGCTTTATACATTTACCGGGATCTGATTTTCCTTCAACTGTGTGACTGCATATCAAGCATGTTACAGGGCGCTGATTTCGCTGTAGTCGTACATACACGGATAGTTTCGTCTTTCTGCAAATCATCTAACTTTATTATGGCAAATTTTGGTATCAGAATTTGCCTTCAAAATTCCGTCCTTACTTGTCAGGCTATAACGCTATGGTAAATTCTATGTTCACGCCCACAACTTGTAGTTGACAAAGGTGGGAAAGTAGGTAAATAAATAAGCAGGTAGTTATGAGAATAGATAGGTAGTTAAATATATATACATAAGTATGTAAGATGAGTAGCAATTGGGTGGGTAGGTAGTTTGCTTACTTGACTTAGTAGGTAAGTAGTTAGGTGAATAGATACGTTGGTAAATAGTTTAGTGAGTGTGTAATTAGATAAATAAGGTAGGTTGGTAACTAGGTAGGAGGTCGCTGTTAGGTTTGTAGATGAGTAGGTAGACTTTTATATAGGCATGTTAGTAGGTAATTAGCTATTTAGTTGTGTAGATAGGTATATGCCGGCTTCGTGGCTTAGAGGTTATGACTTTTCTCCGTAATAATCTCGTATACTCTCGTCGGTAACGTGATGAGAATCAGCAGTGGTTCGAATCGCATCGGTAACTTACGGGGTATGTGAGCCGGCCGCTCAGAAAGCAATGGCAAACTACTGAGCGTAATCTTGCCAAGACATCAACATACAGCTGAAATATGCTGGTGTTGACAGCGATGTCCTGTAAAGGATATGCAAAAAAACAAAAAGGTAGACTTTGATATAGGCATTTTAGTAGGTAATTAGCTATTTAGTTGTGTAGTTAGGTATATAGGTAGGTAGTTAAGCAGATAGATATGTATGTATACAAGTAGATAGGTAGGTTCTAAATGAGCAAGTAGGTAGATACGTATATAGGTGTGTGTGTTGTTGTTGTTGTTTTTTTGTTGTTGCTCCCGCTCACTTTGAATTCAAGTGTAGGCCCTATTTACAGTAGTGATGTACTGAATTTTGTGTGGGTATTAGCTTTCCATATTAACAGTGTCCCTCGCCATCAGGCGAACCCACTCCGACTTCAGAGGTACTTGTAATTTACGTCTCCAAGTCAAGGATGACAGGTCAACATTTTAGTCCAGCTGTCCGGTGTAGGGGTTGAACCGCTTACCTCGGCATCAGCACAACGGATGTTTGAGAACACGCGTTCTTACTCATTTGGCCATGCGGACCTGCATATAGGTGTGTATATAAGTAGTTAGGTAAGTAGTCGATAGGTACTACAGTGAAGGTATGTAGGTAAGTGGGTAGGAAGGTAAGTCAGTAAGCGGCAATTAAGGTAAGTTGGTAGATTAATAGGCAGGTAAGTGGCAACAGAAATTGAGGAAGACCTAGCAATTCATAGAGAAGTGAAGCAGAAACAGAAAGGAATAATAAGGGAAGGGCACGGACAGAGCTGCAAGGGATAGCTAAAGATGGGATGGCTTGGGGTAAATTGGTTGGGGGAATATACCATAATGGGGGATAGATGACAAAAGAAGAAGAAGAAGAAGAAGAAGAAGAAGAAGAAGAAGAAGAAGAAGAAGAAGAAGAAGAAGAAGAAGAAGAAGAAGAAGAAGAAGAAGAAGAAGAAGAAGAAGGAGGAGGAGGAGGAGGAGGAGGAGGAGGAGGAGGACGAGGAGGACGAGGAGGAGAAGGAGGCGGAGCAGAAGAAGAAGAAGAAGAAGAAGAAGAAGAAGAAGAAGAAGAAGAAGAAGAAGAAGAAGAAGAAGAAGAAGAAGAAGAAGAAGAAGAAGAAGAAGAGTTGTGAAGACATCTCTACTCACCATCTGGTCATCCTGCCCAGCGTTAACATACTGACAGTCTTCTTTCATGTCTGGGGTTCGAGTCAGTGGCGCTGGCGGCCGGCTGCCCAGGGGTTTGGCTGAGAATGTATATATAAGTTGGTTTGCGGTAATGCCGCGAGAATGCATTGAAAAAAAATGATAATGAAGAAGTGTAAAGCTGCAGTTTTACAAGATTATTTGAATTATGAAGAATTACTATTACTACTGCTACCACTACTGCTAGTTGCTATTACTACTACTATTAGTTGCTGCTGCTGCTGCTGCTACTACCACTACTACTACTACTACTACTACTACTACTACTACTGCAACTACTACCACCACCACCACTGCCACATAGCAAGTACCCCAATGCACACTAGACATAGGTTGGAAGGAAAATACCGAGGGGAACAGTAACAGTGCACCGAAACCATGAGAGACGAAAAGGCGTCACGCAAACGACAGCATGACAACAAAGGATACGTTGTGTGAGAAGCAAAGTGAACGGACGTGTATTTCGATCGGGAGAGCAATTCGATGTGGCTAGTGGATCGTCGGCAGGCTAGCAGGGGACTTATTCCAAACTAAGGACAGCTAGCAACATATCTGGAGAACGCCATGGATCTATGAACAGCGGACAAGCTCTAGACAGCCAGAGATTCGGTGCAAGATAGATAGATGACTACCAGGAAGACCTGAAGGAATAGAGGGGAATCGAAAGTTATTCAACGCGATTAGGAAAGATGCAGGACGACATTTGAGGTTTGTGCATTAGATAATTAGTTGCCCCTCGGTATCACGAGACACTAATTATTCACCACCTAATATATCTTCTCTTGACTCAGGAAAATAAAACAGATTTATCGTTTCCTGAGCGTTGCACTTCATTCCATGTTCACCAGTGAGTCCTAAAGCCATTCTTACACCGCTTTTCTTCAATGAGCCAATTCATGTTCCTTGTCGCGAATCAATCCATGGCATAATACTTGAGGAAAGAGGACTTGCGACATGGCAACCACTACCACCACCACCACCACCACCACCACCACCACCACCACCACCACCACCACCACCACCACCACCACCACTACTACTACTACTACTACTACTACTACTACTACTATTAGTTGTTGCTACTACTACTACTACTACTACTACTACTACTACTACTACTACTACTACTACTACTACTACTACTACTACTACTACTACTACTACTACTACTAATTGCTACTGCTACTATTACTACTACTACTACTATCAGAAGAACTACCTCCGACGTCCGATGCATTTGTAATTTACGTACGCAAGTCATTAAGGCCAAGTGTTAAGAATCACAGGAACATTATTATGTACACAATATACAGAGAGCAGAAAGAACATCACACCTCTGCGAGGGATAAAGAACCTTGGAACCATAGCAAGACAGGGAACCTACTCTGCGATTAGGCCTCGTCGTAGGAAACGCTTCAAAGTCACAACTAGTGTGAAATGTGTTTACAGGACATCGGTGTTCTTTGTGTATCCTCACCTGTGTTAGAGTTGTACACTGGCAGGTCAGCATGGCTGAATAGACAAGAACACGTGTTCTTAAACATCCTGTGTGCTGAGGCCGAGGTAAGGGGTTCAACCCCTATACCGGACAGTTGGACTAAAATGTTGACCTAACGTCCTTGACTTGGCGATGTAAATTACAAGTATCTCTGAAGTCGGAGTGGGTTCGCCTGGTGGCGAGGGATACTGTTAATAGGGTAAGCTAATCCATACGCAAAATTCGAGTCCAGAACTACTAGAACTAGTGTGAATGGACTACGCATGTGTTCAAAGCGACCGAGTGCCAAAAAAATAATAATTAAAACTTAGGTAGGTCAACCTCAGACACGGTCGAGATGTTAAGAAGATTAAAGACCCTTTGGACCTGTTAAGTAACGTTCCTCAGATCAGAAGGTGCTGACAAACCTTTCCCCGTCTTTTACTGATTACTGAACCATGATCGTATTGATATAATAATTCACTCACTATTTATAATTCCGCCAGTACGCCGACTGTATTATACACTTTCTAAACAGACCACCACATTTAGACCTCGCTTGAAAGAAAAGCTGTCTGAATGAAAACATAATTTTGTGTCACACATAAAAAAAAGTCGCTTGAAAGTCGACAGGGTCGACTTCATTGCACCGGGTTTTATCCCACATGGCTCGGTCTCTTCCCGCAGTGCGAAAAGCGTCGTACAAAGCACAAACTCCGTAGCTCTATCGACGACCTACAGGAGTTTCCAAAAATTGTCCCTCGTGAACCGAAGGACGCGGCCCGGAATCGAACCCAAAACCTTAGGAGCCCGAGTCAAACAGCTTGACCACTTTGCCACAGAGACTCACAAATATCTTAACGTAAACAGTATTTTAACATTCAAACTTAATATATATATATCTTCTTCAGCGTTCCGAGCCATTGAGGTTCTTTGCTGCAAATACAAGCCGTCTCCATTCGTCTCTCTGGTTGACCTTCTCTTGCCAGTCGTTGATTCCAAATGCTTGTAGGTCTGTATGTATATATTATCTCTCCACCGTCTTCTTGGTCTACCTCGGGGTCTACGGTCATTTATTTCCTGAGTATAAGCGAGTTTTGTTTCCCTATTATCTTCCATTCTTTCTATATGCCCCAGCCATTGTAGTCTATTAGCCTTCATGATACCAGTGATTAGCGGGGACTTAAACAGATCATAAATGTCTTTGTTGCTTCTTCTTTTCCACTCTCCACTTTGTGTATCCCTAATGGGTCCAAAGATGCGTCTTAAAACTTTGTTTTCAAAGGTTTGTAGCAAGGCTTCGTCTCCTTTCGTTGTACTCCAGGTTTCAGAGCCATACAGCACAACTGGTCTGATCAGTGTATTGTATATTGTGATCTTGGTGTTACGAGATAGCGCTTTGATTTTAGTAGATGTTGTAGTGCATAGTATATCTTATTTCCAGAATTGATTCTAGTTTGTATTTCTTCCCTTATGATGTTGGAGCAGTTGAAGATTGTATCCAGGTATTTGTATGTTTCCGTTCTTTTAATTGTCATATTATCTATTTGTATGTGGCCAGAGTTTTTTAGCTATTCCTTCTCTTGAATTTACCATATATTCTGTCTTATCTTGGTTGATAACCAGCCCCATCAGTTGGGCTTTTTCCTTTAAGTGAGTCAATATTTCTAATGTCTTTTGTTCATTTTCCCCTATAATATCTATATCATCTGCATAACCAAACAGCTTGGATGTTCCTCCAATATCACATTCCTCCTTTACCTTCCTTACAACTTTGTCTAGAGCCAGATTGAAGAGTAACGGCGATAGTGCATCACCCTGTTTCAAGCCAGATGTTATTTGGAAAGGGTCTGATTTCCTGCCTTTATTTGTTACTATATATATATATATATATATATATATATATATATATATATATATATATATATATATATATATATATATATATATATATTCATTGGCACCTTGCCGTCTTGACAGACGATAGTTTGTGCTTTAAAAAGGCATAATAACTTTTAACTATGGCGGTAGCGAGTGTGACTGATAAGGCCAATTTGCGCTGTAAATGTCCGTTCACAGTGGGTGCATGTGAACACGTGGTCATTTCCACCATCATGCACCATCTTACGTCTCAAACGCTTGGTGTGTGACTTTTCTGCAATAATTTTCTCATATATATATATATATATATATATATATATATATATATATATATATATATATATATATATATATATATATATATATATATATATATATTCTCTTAAATATTAGTATTGTTCTTTTTCTTTGGT
>OY992896.1:15777982-15782982 GCA_963921405.1 Cepaea hortensis
TTTATTGGTATTCCTGGACAGACGATAGTTTATTGGTATTCCTGGACAGACGATAGTTTATTGGCGTTCCTGGACAGACGATAGTTTATTGGCGTTCCTGGACAGTCGATAGTTTATTGGCGCTCCTGGACAAACGATAGCTTATGGGGATTCCTGGACGGAAACTAGTCCTCGGGATTTCTTGGGTAGTCAATAGTCAGTTGAGTTTCCTGGACATACGATAGTCTATGGGTTTTCCTATTCAGACGATAGTCTATGGGTATTCCTGGACAGACGATAGTCTATGAGGATTCCTGGACAGACGATTGTCTATGGGTATTCCTGGACAGACGATAGTATATGGGTATTCCTGGACAGACGATTGTCTATGGGTATTCCTGGACAGACGATAGTCTATGGGTATTCCTGGACAGACGATAGTCTATGGGTATTCCTGGACAGACGATTGTCTATGGGTATTCCTGGACAGACGATAGTCTATGGGTATTCCTGGACAGACGGTAGTCTATGGGTATTCCTGGACAGACGATAGTCTATGAGGATTCCTGGACAGACGATAGTCTATGGGTATTCCTGGACAGACGATAGTCTTTGAGGATTCCTGGACAGACGATTGTCTATGGGTATTCCTGGACAGACGATAGTCTTTGAGGATTCCTGGACAGACGATTGTCTATGGGTATTCCTGGACAGACGATAGTCTATGAGGATTCCTTGGTAGAGACTACTCTGTGTGTATTCATGTGCAGATGAATGTCTATGCGATTTCCTGTGCAGACACTAGTCATTGGGGTTTTCTGGGCAGACACTTTCTATGGTGTTTCCTGGGCAGACATGAATATGGCCAACGAGGCTGAACAAGAGAAGATCACCCACGGTCTCCACTATGGTACAGCCTACTGAGGTATACACACTTTGCAAGCAACGAGACTGGTAACATGTCACATAAATTCCCGACTATGTTGATGCACAATCATCACCCACGCCTTGCACTCACTATTCTACTTGATGAGCCCACAAGCATGCCCTAAATGATAAGAGCCCCCTGAATACGGGGATAAACCCAGGTCATCAACAGTCATAAATTCTTCATGGGGTACACAAATAATTCACATAGTGAGCACAACAACAACAACAACAACAACAACAACAACAACAGCAACAACAACAACAACAAGTAATAGTAAATATGATGTCTTATTATCTAAGTCACATCCGGGGTGGCATTCCTCAAAGAATCGAACGACGGTCGCTACACGACAGAAGCCGTGTATACCATCATGCTACCCTTGGCATACTGAACTCCAGTGTTGGAAACCTGCTCATGGTGGGGATTTCACAGATCAAGTGCTAAACAAAAGGTAGGTTAGGGCCGAACAAACATGGATGGCGGAAAATTGGTCACAGTTATGACCTAAAAGTTGTTAATATGCTAGCAGACATGTTGTATTATATATCAAATTAAAGGAGGATGCTTACGGAAAACTACTGTAATGATATTTTAATTGAGACAACATTTCGGCGATATATAAACCTATGGGAGATATGGGAATTCGCTTAAGACGATTGATTATCCCATGGCACTTAACCAGTTAAGACCAATTGACCTGGGCTCTTAGGGCGACCCTGCATAATTAGGTACCTAAAGATTTAATTAGAAGTAAAGGCAGCCGGCAGGACACAGACCATATCACCCACCGAGTGCTGATTGATATATACCATATGGGGCTAGTACCATATACCATGTACTCCTCAAGGCGTGGACAAGGTGTCTTTTACTTTTACTTTACGCCTCCCTCTCACACAAAGTTAATAAAGTAATTGTAAACACATGTATACATGCATACAACAATCACTTCCAGAATTTACTTACTTAATGTCACTAAATAACTTTACTTTTACTTTACGCCTCCCTCTTAGACCAAGTTAATAAAGTAATCGTAAACACATGTATACATGGATACAACAACTATTTCCAGAACTTACTTACCTACTGTCACTAAATAATTTTATTTTTACTTTACGCCTCCCCCTCAGACCAAGTTAATAAAGTAATCGTAAATACTAAATACATGTATACATGTATACAACAACCACTTCCTGAATTTACTTACCTAATGTCACTAAATAACTTTACTTTTACTTTACGTCCCTCTCTCACACCAGTTTAATATAGTAATTGTAAACACATGTATACATGCATACAACAACCAATTCCAGAACTTACTTACCCACTGTCACTAAATAATTTTACTTTTACTTTACGCCTCCCCCTCAGACCAAGTTAATATTAAATAAAGTGATTGTAAACACATGCATACATGCATACAGCAACCATATCCAGAACTTACTTACCTAATGTCACCAAATAAGTACTTCCACGAAACACAGCACAAAGATACAACCGTAAAATGGTTTTATTCCACAAGGTCTCAAGTTTATATACTACAACACTTGTTTATTACAACAGGCCTGAAACATTTCACGTATTCCAACAAAGCGAAGATAACTCCCCTACTTGTACAGTCGTTGTGAATAACTACGGAATCCAGTACACTTGCTTCGGTGACAAGACGCGCGAGTATGTGAAAGCACGATTATCAAAAAGCTGTCTTCATACGCGTACTAACACCTAGAAGGCTAGATAATAAATTAGTCTATCACACTGTCTATCTATTTCCCTGACGTTAAAATAATCAGACAACAAACCAGATAATTGCATATTCTAATTCTCATGAGCGCTTCGGGTCAATGTATGGTCGTTGGCTGTGTAGCAGGTAGCGGGTTACAAATCAGGTAGGGAGGGGACCACTGCTTCATACAGAGTTGTATTCAGCAGCCAATTTACATTTCGTTCTCTGTCAAGTGGGGAAAGGTGTTGATGAGGTAAACACGTAAAGGTGCGTACTAGTGTTCAGAAACATTCCTTTGTAATACACTCCCTACGTAAAATAGGTCAGAATATTAGATTACCTTTGTCTGTTCTTAAAATCTCTTGCCGTCTCGAACTTCCCGTCAACCCAAACACAGGCCTGTCTACCTGTTTGAGTAATAGAAAACGTTAGTTTTGTCTGTCGCCTGTTATGAAGTGTGCGTTTTTTTTTTTCATGACCATTCTCAACCTAGGCAGAAATTGACATCTTGTATAGCTTCGCTATTTTTCAAACGTAGTTTAGTTCAACTTTAACACATCATTATATTGGTTTGTACTGCATTATCAACAAGTTAGTTGCATATTCTTTACAGGACGTCGCAGTCAACTTCAGAATTTTTTGGCTGCTTGTGATTTCTTGGCAAATTTATGTTCAGTAGTTTGCCATTGCCGATCTCCCTGGCGAAGGAGTTAAGGACGTTGTCCGTAATCCTGTATACCCTCGTACGAAACACAGCTGCGCGAGATTCGGCAACGGATCGCGTCGCGTTGGTTACTTACGGAATTATGCGAGCCTGTCCTTCAGAAAGCAATGGCGAACTGCTGAACGTAAAACTTGTCAAGACATCAACAGCAGCTGAAAGATGTTGGTGTTGACTGCAATGTCCTGTAAAGGATATGCGGGGAAAAAAAGTTTGCCATTGATTTCTGAACCACTGTGGCTCATACCATTCTATGGAAACCAACGCAAGGCTGCCAAATCTCCCAGCTGTATTTCAAACGTGGGATTACGAATTACGTCCGTAACCAATCGCCACAGAACAGATCTATCAACAAGTATCAGTAATTGAAAACGGAAAATAAAGATGACAGTTATGAATAGATAAAGCGAGGAGCAAGAAAAGGAAATGTTTTGTGGCTGGATCGATTCATTCTCTATAGCGAAGTAATAATGAGAGAGATCAATGAGAGGCCATGAATATGAATTGGATGTTATAATATAAGCAGTCTACGAAGAAAAGAGTACAGAAGTGCTTCATAGAACCTGCAATTTTGTTATTGAAGCGAAGAGTGGATAATGAGCAGACAAGCTGAAAAAAATCCGATGGCAGTGGAAATGTAGTTTCAGAGGAAAAATTCAAAGATTACCGTGGGCAGACACAAAAACCAACGAGTAAGTCCTACATTAGCAAATGAAAACCGTAAAGTGATTAGATAAATTAAATAAGAACACGGAGCTGATCCACAACTCTGGTGAACGTATGAGATGGCGAAACATGACTGCCCACGCTTATCGGCATGACGCATGATGATGATATATATATATATGGCACATTATTGATAACAGAAAACGCAAAAGATCTACAACAATTGGATACTATAATACCAAAGAGTGCAACAAAGAACTTTCCTTGAATGTCAAGATAACAAAAGCAATAGTTAAATCAAAGAAAAAGATAACACCGAATAGAAACATATCTGGAGGGGAATTCCCAAAGATAGAAGATAGACAGTTATCTCCATCAGATTACATCAGATTAAGCCAGCTGCAATCTGTTGGCCTCATTGGGAGAAGAAATGATACCAAGAACGCTTTAGCTGTCTTGAAATTAGGGAAGTCAGAGATAATCGAGTGACGCGGTATATGCTTGCTTGCTTGCTTGTGTTCGTTGGCTTGAGCTCCAACGTGAAGTCCTGTATGTCGGATGAAGGCATCCTGTTGTCCAACATCAGTGTGATGTCATACAGGACCTGAGTTTTGCGTGAGTATCCGTTGTCCCATGTCTGGCCTATTGATGTGCAGACTGGTGGTTCCTCGCCGTACAGGCAGACACTCTCCGACTTCGGAGGAATCGGCGATCCTACTGACTTTAGCCAGGACCCCGAAGGGACCTGTTGCCCAGGACGCTCGACGAAGACGCGTCAATAGGTCTTGGCCAGTATATAACCCGGCCCTGGTGCCTTGGAAACACCTCTGCGTCCCACGCGGTATATCAAACCAAAGGAGAAGTAAGGCACCTCTTTCACGTCTATTGCTATGGGACAACCGTGAGCAAAGGTGAGTATTTAACCTCTCAAACATGGTAGTTGGAAACAATGGCTACGGTCACTGACTAGAATAGTGTCT
>OY992896.1:15787982-15857982 GCA_963921405.1 Cepaea hortensis
GAGTAGCTATTGATAGGATGCATGTGGACCAATGTTGGGGCCAGAGTACTCTCACCTGTCGCCCTCCCTTTTCAGGAGTTGCCGGTTGAGGAACCAGTCAACTAGATTTGTTGTTGGCCGGAAACCACTTCGTATGCCACAGCGAAGGGTTGAACCATATACTTACCTCGCCTGACTTAACCACACCATATGCCTGGGTGACCCATTATGTGTGAAGGTGCATCCAGAGATTCAAGTGCACTGATGGTGCACGTGGGGGACACGATGGTTTGTTGTTGAGTTTATACTTGTGAAGATATAGTATTTCAGAAGGAGCTTTCAGTAAATTGAGCAATCATGCTCTATGACAAGAGACATCTGACCGTATACAAATGCGGTGGTTCTGCCTAAACGCGGAAACATGTTTATTCCTACACTTAGGAGGTTCCTACGACAGCTTTAGTGGAAGGTCATGATGAGACCTACACCAGCGTCCGTATAAGAGACCCAAAGAAAGTGATGTGTCAAGGGACTAGGGAATCTAGTTCAACCTGAATATTGTCTCCAAAAGAAATATGTATCAGATTCTACTATTATATTGAAACAGTGTGCAGACTTTGAACTATGTTACATTAGCTGATGCGCTGAGCAGTGAACTGTGTTATCAGTAAGGGACCATTGAATTGGTCAAAGAACTGAATCGAGACCCAGTGTTACTGTACTATCAGTTAGGGACCATTGAATTGGTCATGAACATAGACAAAACTCAGTGCTACTGTGTTTGAAGTGTGAGACCGTTAAATTGGTCAGTGACAGATTCATCACTCATGAGTAATGTGCTACAGATCGACCATTAGATTGGTCATAGGTTATTGACATTCATTAAGTTTTAGATTAGTTGGAGGTAAATCCAGAAGGATTGTAGTCCAGCTAGTGATTACAGATACCTGTGCAGTACTTTATTCGCAGTGACTTAGTACTGTATGAGGAAGATGCAGTTGGTCCAGTTGAGTGAGGTACAGCAGTAACTCTATTGTTGTTGATCCACGCTTGGGAGACGGAGTGGTCACCAAGGTCCAAGTCATCTCAGGGGAAGGAGGCCGGGTGAGTGGCGGACCGGCTGGACGGGACATCTGCATCCACTCTACTTCTCAACTTAATGATGACCACAAGATCTCTGATTCTGTCTCTACCTTATCTTCTGTTTATGTAAATAGATTTTCTCTCAGGCTATTCATTTCAGTTCTATATTCTCAGGGGTAGAATAAAGTTGATATATGTTGACTTGCTCGTTGTATACTTATTGAATGTGGTCTCGGACGATGCCTAAGTGTTCATTGTTCCACAGGAGTAGGTAGTTAGTGGGGGTCTAGAATCTGGAGGGGCTTGTAGACTTATATAACTAATTTGAGATCAACCACAGGGAAAAATTGTGTATCAGCCTGTCCAACCCCTGGGGCTAGAATACACGGGAGTAGTAGAGACACCTCGGGGGTGGTTCACTCTCACTACCCAAGGCGAACTCGTTAAAGCTCCCCACCAGGGGCTGGGCGAAGCCGGACGGGTCAGACAGACAGACAGACAGACAGACAGACAGACAGACAGACAGATAGATCCCCGCCAGGGTCTGGGCGAAGCCGGGCCGGGTCATCAAGTGTTCATATACAGGGCGACAATTTGGGCGACAGCCTACCTGTTAAGATATAAAAAGGAAACATGTTTAATTGCAGCAAGGCTGTGGCAGTGTAAACAATGGAGAGACGCGGCGTGTAGGCCAGCTTGTCAAAAGTAGCTACCTGTTTAGAAGGGAAAAGTATAGTTGAAGTAGGCGGAAAATATGTGGGTCATGCTTGCAGACAAGTGACGAATGTAGCGAAGCATTAAGTCACTGGTAGCTTATTGTGTACTTTGTCTTCTTTATAAATAGCCCTACACTTACGCTGCAACGGATTTCTCGCTCATCATCATCATCATCATCATCATCTTAATCACCATCATCATCATCGTCATCATCATCGTCCAGTGCGATAAGAGCACCCGTTCTTAAATATTCGGTCTGCTGATAGCAAGGTAGCGGGTTCAACCTCTACACCAGTCAGTTTTATGTCTTCTGAAACCAACTTATACTTTCTTTATTGTGATAAACAAGGTCCAATTTATGATGAACTATCATGACTGCACACCAGTAGCATGTAGCAGAAACTTAACATATTTCGACCACATTAAACGGTCCAATGGATTGGAAAGAACATATGTGTCAGGCAAAATTCACTGAAGAAGAGGCACGGGTCGATCAGCACGAAAATGGACATGAATATATTTCAGACACATTAGATTTGATGGTGTATGTGACGGGATAAATGGCAAGACACTTAGAGACTTTTCGGCTCGTTAGGATGAGAACGATCTATGATCTGCAAAAGTGTTGCTAGATGATGGTTCTCAGCAGACCTGACCGTGGATGCAATGATCACAATCACTACGACATGATTGATTGATTGATTGATTTAGGAACCGACATCACAGCATTCGGGGCATTCCCATAAGCGTCCCGTCCCCATCCTCAGCAGCCAGGGAAGAGTTCCAACGCCAATAGTACCACTAGCAATCTGATTATATGTCCGCATCGCCTTTCCTCTGAGCGTCGAACGTCGGCCAGATCCTCTCGTCACTCCTCGCTGCCTCATTCTTGCCAGACCATGGTGATCCATTTGCTCCTCCGAGGTGTACACGTGCTCCCACAAGGCCGCAACCACGTCTGCCTTGTCATGCACCAATACTCCACCAAGGTTTGCAGAGCCAGCCAATCTGTCCGTCTGTTCATTCCCCAGCACACCGGCTTGCCCCGGAGAAAAGATCCAGACGATGCTTGCCACCCGTGACCTTCGAAGCGAAGCAAGCCACTCTGCCCGAAGCTCGCCTGTCCTCAGCTTCCTCAGCGTGCTTTCTGAGTCAGTTACAATCACAATGTGTGTATGTATCGTGTTTTCTATCCAGTGGAAAGCTGCACTGACCGCCTCCACCCCCATTCTTAAACTAGATGTTGTGGTATCATATGCCAGGCTCTCCTACACCAAACGTCGACTATTAGCTTTTGCTAAGAACCCCCAGGCACTTCTCCTACCTCTCAACACCGACCCATCTGTGTATATAATCACATCACCCGAGCGAGCATTAACCTGAATTAGTTGCTGGATTTCCACTTCCGTGGCCCCTGCTGGCCCTTCCCTGCACTCCTGGCTCAATGTAATTATAACTCTGCACAAGTCTGACTGTTCCGCTGGCACTCTGACCCATTCCTCTCCTCGCCTAATGTTCTCCAAGATGCACACATGTCTGATCGTATCTTCCGCCTGAGCCATCCATGATTTCCCTCTTATCAGTCGCTGACCCTTAACGGCGTCCAGCGCCTCATGCAAAAGGTGATCTGTGTCTGCAGCTACTCTGAGGTATGCCTTCGCCTGCATCACGTTGAGCCTACCAGCAACAGTCGGCAGACCAAGGATGTAACGCATACACACTACTGGGGTGTCTCTGGTGCATTGCAGAATTACCCGCATAGCTTCGTTCTGTATAATCACTACGACATATAAACAAGCAGTGTTGTCATCAAAAAGTCTGGTTTATGAGCTTCTAGCCTTACAGTTGTAGAATATCGTGGATCAAGAAAAGAACAATCCTGACATCCTATAAGATCTGAACATCGAAGACATACTGAGAATCGTGTCTCGGACATTGAAGTAATTTAGATATATTAAAAGCCATAGTGGTTTTGGAACAATATTGATGGAAGGTGTGGTTCTAGCAGACGAGGCAGAGTTCCACTAGCATGACGTAGGACACAGGACATTGTAGACATCTTGGGCAGAAAGATACATTAGACAGGAAAAGTGACAAAGTAAAAATCACCTTTCTGGCAAGCCATTAGGAAAGCGATGTTCTATAAAGGACTTTCTATATTACATGTATGTACCTGCTTGTGTCTGGCTGAGTGATTAGAACGCTGGGCTTCCATTTTAAAGATCATAGTTTGTTTTTTTCTGTCGGGGGGAAAAAGAAAACCCTAATCTGCACAGTTAGCTTCAACCGCATTAGCCAGACGGCCTTAATTCTTTGGGCTCAATACGCCCCCCCCCCCCTTCCGAACCTCCCTCTTCCCCTTGCCCTACATCACAAGGTACTGTAGACAATAATGACAGCAGACTTGCTTGTGCGCTCAGACAAGGATATGAGCACCAAGGACAAAACCTGTATGCTCCAGTACTTGGAAAATATGCCACAGCACCAGTTTATACTGCTTCAAACTATATGCTGGTATGCGTTTAACTTTATCTAAATATTTCACACCTGTATCTGCATTTTCTATCGCCGAAAGGCTGCAAACTCAATGCCAAGTGGAGCGATTTTATGTAGACATAAATATGTCGATACTAAGGTCTGCTTTTTTTTGTTGTTTTTAATTACTGTAAGGGGACCACAGTTTAGGTGGAATCAGGATGTGGTACATCTTTTACATGTGACAGGTACATGGGCAGGTTTGTGACAGAGTGGCGTTTCCACAGGGGGCTTTTTGGGGAAGTTCTTCATAGGATAGCCCATTAGATGGATGGTGAGAGCAGCTGATGTGGAAGCCGTTGAGGTAGTCGGGTAGACTGATGTTGTTTGAGGCAGTGGTAAAGGGAGAGAGAGACAGACAGACAGAAAGACAGATATACAAACAGACAGACAGAGAAAGAGAGACAGAATGAGACAGAGAGACAGACATACAGATAAATAGAGACGCATTGTGAGACAGACAGACAGACAGACAGACAGACAAAGAGAGACAGACAAAGAGAGAGATAGTCAGAGAGAGAAAGCAGAGAGAGAGAGAGAGAGAGAGAGAGAGAGAGAGAGAGAGACAACAAAGAGAGACAAATAGAGAGAGACAAAAAGAGAGTGACAAACAGACAGAGAAAGAGACAGACAGAAAGACATAGAGAGAAGGGTGAGAGAAAGTCACAGAGGTAGAGAGAGAGAGAGAGAGAGAGAGAGAGAGAGAGAGAGATACAAAGAGAGAGAGAGTCAAACAGAGGCAGATAGCCACACAGAGAGAGACAAACATATAGAGATAGAGCGACAGACAAACAGAGAAAGAGAAAGACAGACAAAGTGAGACAGAACAGAGACAGACAGACAGACAGACAGACAAACAGACAGCCAGCCAGCCAGCCAGCCAGCCAGACAGACAGACAGACAGACAGACAGACAGACAGTGATAGCTGGATGGGTTGATCAGACTTGTGATAAAGGCGGTCCGGAGTTGAACTAACCAAGAAAACAGAAAACAATTGTTTCTGGAGGACCATCATTTCCTGCGCCACACGGCACTGAACATGATGACGCTAACACCTCAAACAGTTGTTACTTTAACTCATCCTGACTCAGACTTAATAAAATAACAATTTCGTGAATGAGCAAGAGGTGGTCCCAGGAGTTTCCTAGCGTATCCCCATGTCTCGTGTAATAAATATATCAAACAATCGTAAATCTCTTCGGCTATTGGACACTTTCTGTTTAGGACAGCTAGAAGAAGTAGTGGGTGCATTATACCAGCCAAATTAAACACTGGCGGGAAAACAAACTCAGTACAGTTCCCTGATGGTAATATTTGCCAGTAATACTTACCAAGGCCGGTTGAATAACAGCTTTGTTTTTATCACGTAATAAATAGATGTTTTATCTTCTCCGTATACTCTTTTGTTCTACTGCTTTTACAGTAAAGCGCTGCAGAGAGGAAGTTGCTGTAATTTTCTGTTTTTTTATTTGTCTTGTTGCTTGCGCTAGTTTCATATTTGATTTCTTCAGTGTCTTTTTTTTACTCCTTCTAACCATATTTTCCTATGCCGTTCTCTCCCCTTGCATCCCATATTCTCAATTAGAAGGCTCTAGCCGTTGGTTAATCTTGCTATCTATCCGAACCATTTAATTCTTTGCTGTTCTATAAAGTCAGTAATCGGTGTTTTCCATGCTCTTGTTCATAGTTTCTCATTTGTCACCCTTACACACTTTCTTAGTTTCTCGTTTATCACTCTATCCACCTCACACGCCAGTGATCCGTAGTTCGATCCCTAGTCCAGGCAGGGATATGCACTTCTGAGGAGCTCAAACGAGAACGAAACTCGAGTCTAGTGCTTGCAGTCCAACGTGGACAAGGCCTAAGGTTCGCACCGGAATATGATTCACGTTACCTGTAATGGGTTGTGCTCAATCTTCAAACTTCAAATCCCGAAATAACCAAACAAATCAACTCCATCTTTTCTTGTTTTCTTGCTGCCTTTTCTGTCGGGCATTAACTACACATACTTGAAACGAATATGGCCTATATCAAGTTATTTGTTTGAAGACATGTCTGTTTAATCGACCATTAACGATATTTAAGATAATGTCTTGCGACAATCGGTCAGGGGTACGCATCCTGGCTTCTCACACTGTCAAGTATCTAGATAGAGTTGCTTATGACTGAAAGACGAGACGTAAAGAGTTAAAGACAGTTACACAACAGTTCAACTGAAACAGTCTATGGCGAGACATAACTACATGACATGCCAAGAAACACAGACAAATGGCAAGGGGTATATAGCACATATGTTCTCTAGTGACAAAAACTCGGGTTAGCACGAGGGAAGCTCACCACAAGAGTTGTCGTTCCGGATCGGGAAAGAAAGAGTTCTCTATTCAGGCACGAAGCAGCTTAGCGACAAGTCATACAAGCTTAGCGACAAGTCATAAAAGTTGTGTGTCAAGTCATGTAAGTCGTATATAGCAGACGCAAATGGGACGGACAACACATAACATTAGATCAACGATCATCCGTCATCAACTCGCATACTATTCACACTTGGCACTGTCAACCAACGTCCTACAATATAAGAGTGCTCACAAATGGCATTCTGCTAATATTTGAGGGACGCGAGTGTGCAATTCTAGACTAGAATAAGCCCTGGAAACTGTCAGTAGCTGGTGGCAGTGTTAATCATCGAGTTTAAGCAGTAGTAAGAAAGGGTGAGTTCTTGCCCATTATGTACAAGACAGGGTAATTTAGTTGAACTTTTGAGTTGTACCAAGTAGCGACAGAGCGAGAGTACAGAGTGATAAAGGTTGCTACGATTAGGTTATGTTGACATTACGGAGGGCCATTAAGTGCAGTGCCCAGGATGGAGAGGTGTATAGGCACGACTGTCTATTGTTACTAAAAGATCTTAGCTTGTTGTGGGAGCATATACTATTATTATCCTTAAGTAACCACACCACATTAGGATCTTGACAGACACCAAAAGGTCAAATAGGCTAGACAGTTAAGTACACAACAGTTGGCTAAATCATGTTCTGTACATATTTGCTTCCTGAACTTTACGTGGCTAGAAAACAGTTGATGGCCTCGATTTTCTTACTGTTGTTTAACGTGAGAGGTCGCCTTTGCGAATACTTGCATGTTTTAGTTTCATTATGCAAACGTTATTGCGTTTGTTATTCTTCTACCATTTCTTTCTCCGATCAGTCGTCTTCCTCTTCCTCTTCTTCCTCCTCTTTCTCTTTTTCCTTCTCTTTCTCTTCTTTTTATTCTTCTTCTTCTCCGCCTGCTCATTCTCCTTATGCTATCTAACATCCTCTAATTTAAATTGTCTGTCTGTCTGTCTGTCTGTCTGTCTGTCTGTCTGTCTGTCTGTCTGTCTGTCTGTCTGTTTGTCTGTCTGTCTTCTCCTGTTCCACCTCCTCATGTTTTGCCTCCTCATGTTCCACCTCCTTTTCTACCCCTCCCTTCGCTTCCTCCTTTATCCTCTTCATCCTCCCCTTCCTACTACTCCTCCTCCTCCTCCTCCTCCTCCTTCTTCTTCTTCTTCTTCTTCTTCTTCTTCTTCTTCTTCTTCTTCTTCTTCTTCTTCTTCTTCTTCTTCTTCTTCTTCTTCTTCTTCTTCTTCCTCTTCTTCTTCTTCTTCTTCTGCTACTGCTGCTGCTGCTTCTCATTCTCTGCCTGCTACTCCTCACCGTAGCCAACATCCTGATCATTTAGTTTTATTTCACACGGTTTAAAAGCACACGGAGAAGAGAAAGAAAGAATCACATGAATAATATAAGTAGGAAATAGGGGGAGTTGCAGGAGATAGCAAAGGATAGGACGTTTGGCCTGAGTTGAAAGGATGCAATGAATGAATGACAAAAATTAAAAAAAACAACAACACGATCACAAGTAACGAAATTGCGGCCAAAACCGTCGTCCTAACACAAACAACGAACACACACAAATACAACTGCATGAAAAACATTACATGAATATATATATATATATATATATATATATATATATATATATATATATATATATATATATATATATATATATATATATATATATATATATGGGCTGCGACCGATTAATTTAAATTTAATAGTTAACTTTTGAAAAAATAAAGATTAATTAATAGTTAATTTCGATTAAAGCAAAACATTTATAGTCACATAACTCACATTACAGTCGTATTTGTCAAAAATCGAAATAACACTGGATTGTCATGTTCATATTTCATCTAATAACCAACTATGCAAACAGACGAGTATGTTGACAGTATTTGGTTCAAATGATGAGCGCGTCTTATTAACAATATAACCAGCATAGATGAGTGACATAAGCCTGGGTCATTGACAATGAGTTGAGTGACCGGGCATGAGAAAGAATGGGTGAGAGTGGGAGACAGTAAAGTGACTGACCTGGCTATGAGAAAACAGCCAGTCCTGAGAAATAAAATAGTGAGGGTAGAGAAAAACCCCTAGGGTGGATGGGGCGAGAGATAGGGTATTTGTTGTGTGAAGTCAAGGGACTTCAGGAGAGTTGAGTTTTAGATACCGAACGAGTCGGTAGTCGACGGAGAACGGAGTTGTGGGATTCTCCGAGCTGTGAAGGGAGTCCTAAAACCCAGAGTGGGTTACATAGAGAGCAGAGGCTCCGACCAAGTGGGTGGGTCGTATTGTGGGAAATCCAGCCGTGGATAGTAGCTGGACTAAATGTCTTGTGAATTTGAGATTCGGCAGGTCGTGAGAAGACAGTGATGTGTGCTGGTTAAATTGTGAGGAGGATATTCATATTCTACGGATTAAATTATTTCTGGATGTATAAACATGTTCCGTCTGTCCGTCTTATTTCTGGAATAAAGGATTATGTGCGCCAAATCAATCTTGTTTCATGACTGGTGAAGGTGCACTGCTGGGGTGAGTTGGATTAAGAGACAGTTAGATAGCTCAATTGACACACCAGAAGCATCGTTACCTAGACAACGACCATCACACGCACGACTATATCACGAACATATCATCGTAAGACCTTCGGGATATTATCATCAAGAACGACGTGTGACATCTGGGAGCTCGTCGCTTAGTAAAGAGTTTCTGAGAGCTCGTCCGATCAAGAAACCCATTGCATTATGGACATTGGTGTCATTCTGAGATATTTGTGGGCTCTTCGCTGAGAGAGGAGTTATTATCTGATGACTTCGTTCCATCAATTTAGACAGTACTGCGTCAAGAGATTAACAGCAACTCTTTTGTGCGTGTGTGTCAAGGACAGAGTTCACAAGAAACCAAGTAAAATTTATACCAGGCAGTAATACTAAAGATAACAGACAGTTCAAGTGAAGTTCACGACAGGTAAATTAACGGCGGTCAGCACACGTAAACAGACGAGGCGGGGCGCCAGGAGAATTAACGCAGCACAAATCAACCGGGAGAGTCGATTACAGTGACGGGGGGTAGTCACTAGTCAAAACAGCACAGAGGAAATGTCGCGTGGACAGTGAGGTGTTTGCGACAAGAGCGGTCAGTCCTAGGTGTGTGTGTTTGACAGGACAGGATTGAAGACAGCGAGCAATTTCGTCGCAACATCCTGTGCGTGGTGGGATATTTTGTGTGTGTGTGTGTGTGTGTGTGTGTGTGTGTGTGTGTGTGCTGAGGCAAGGCACTGTGTTGTCGCAAGTTGACTGGTCAAGATTTGTCGACGCAGTTAATAGGACGGGTGAAGACACCAGCGTCCAGGTACTGGGGAAGTACATGTTTGGAAAACAGAGAAAATTGACATTTCTGAATCACCGGGAGGGGTGACAGAACTGGGTGGAAAGTGTTTTGTGTATGACGGAAAAGTGTCCGGTCATTATACAGACAGTCAGTGTGGATTATTGTGACAAAGAAGACTGATGTACTGACTTGAGGTGTCCGGCAAGGTCAAGGTTGGGGACATTGGAAAGTTACTGAGATTTTCCAGAGAACTGGATAAACAACTTGTTTATGAACGAAAACCAGACTTTATGTTTCGTCTTTGTTGAACTGTTCTACTATCGTTATATTTACTCTGTCATGAGCAATCATTGTTACAACAAAGGATGACATGTCATCACCGCAGGCAGGATTGCATTTCTTCGCCAAAAAGAACCGACTGTTCAGAGTTAAAGCATTGGATATGGGCTGCCAATTTTTCGGTTGAACTTTGTCTTTAAACGGCAATCCATAACATTTATGATACAGCAAAGCGCCATCTCCGCAACGAAAGGATAAAAACGTTTGGATTAGTACTGTGTTATCACCACGTCCAACGAAAGTAACAACATATCGAAAGAACACTTTGGATAATTACTATTTACCGTCAACGTTTTCGACAGTTGGAACTGGTAATCACAACGCGAAATGAAGTAACCACTCAACAAACAACAAGTCGCTTTGCAATCTAGCGTGGTAGACATTTAGGAGAATTTAACACAGACATTTCCAGCATATTGTGAAAAATTATTTTTAAAAAAACGAACTTATGGCGACGGATGAATAGGCACATATTTGTCGGCCAACCATTTGCACATTATTTTTTTTTGCTCCCATCGTCATATTTATTGTTGTCGGGTGTTACGCAATTATTTGTATGTGGTCCAGTGTTTGTCAAGAGTAGGGGATTTTTGTGTTGTTTCTCGAAGGCCGGGAGACAGGGCGAAAAGTTATTTTCTGAGGTGCACCATATATAATTTCTGGGAAGAAAATCGAAAGGTCGGTTTATTTGGTTCTGCAGGGACGGTCCTGAATTATATAACGTGCCAGTTTGTGTTTGACGTCAGATTTCTGTACATTTTTATGCTATAATTTTTTTTTTCTCTTTCTTTCTTTTCGTTATAGTTACATATGATATTGGTTGTGGTCGGATATATGTTATTATTGTGATCTTTCGTCACGTCTGCTGTCTATGCGGCTGGGCGAATATTTGACGGGTAAGGCACTAGACACCATGTTCAATTTACCTGCAGAAGAACGAAACAACTACACTATCTTACGTCAACGTTTGCTGACAAAGTTCCAACTAACTGAACATGGATATAGAACAAAGTTTAGACAGTTAGTGCCAGAGACAAATCAAGATTTCACAGACTTTGTTAACACTGTAAAGAATACATTTAACAAATGGATGGAGCTCGCAGAAGTAGGGAAAGATTTTAATAAATTAGTAGATTTAGTGTTAAGAGACAAAGTATTAGCTTCATGTAATACCAATTTAGTGGCTTTCTTTGAGGAACGTAAGCCAAAGGACATAGACACAATGTCACAGTTAGGGCAAAATTACATGACTGCACATCCTAACGTATCTATTGGTAGACAATTTAGTGAGGAAATAGTCTGTGCAGCGTACACTAAACAGGACCAGAATCCAGTCATCAGACCAAGGGCGAAAAGTGTGGATTCAGCACAGAAAGGTGAGCAGCAAGAACTTCAAGATAATGGTTTCCGAGGAAACAATGTTGGTAGAGTAGGACGGTACCCATATAGAAGATGGAATTTCCAGAGACGTCCAAATTATGCCGGATGTTGGAATTGTGGGAGCTGGAGACACAAGGCAGCGGAGTGTGACGTGCAGCCAGCCAGTGAGCCAACAAGTAACGCAAGGAAGGAGATCATCTGTTTCAAATGTGGAAAGAAGGGGCATGTCAGCCATCAATGTAGGATGACAGAAACAGAGCACTCAAATGCAGCGCAAGTAATTGAGACGCTGAACAATGAAGATTGTAGTGGGTGCAAACCTCTTTTTGAAACAGACAGTCAGCCAGTCCTAATATGTGGTCATACAGTGAAAGCAGGATCAGCAGTGCATGAAGGAGGAAGTCTGAAGCTGCATCAGGGATTCGTCAATGATAGACCAGCGTTAACAATTAGGGATTCCGGATGTACGTCTATCGGAGTGAGGAAAAGTTTAATAGATCCCTCGGATTATACAGGGAAAAAGATTAGATGCATAACATTCAACGGCACAGTAGAGTTCTACCCATTAGCCATAATAACAGTAAAAACACCATATATCACTGGAAGCGTGACAGCGTGTGTTTTGGACTCACCGGTGGCTGATTTGATCATAGGAAATGTTATAGGAGTTAAAGATTGTACAGAAGAGGAAGTAGTTTATTGGGACCAAAAATATAGTGTAAGCAGTAATGAGGTAGTTACCACAAGAGAACCTAAATTAGAGAGTATAGCTGAGGTAGAAGAGGCACTTGAAGTAGACACATGAACTCAGGACAAGGATAGTACAGCTGAGCAGATGAGAATGGACCCCAAATATAGTGCTAGTGGCTCCCAGAGACAAGATACTACTCTGAACAAATGTTCCCAAGGGTGTAGGAGAGTAGAACATAGGCAGTCAAAGAAAGGTAGATGGTGCTTCGAGAGGAAGAACAATGTTCTCACTCGCCGCTTTTCAGATAGTGGAACTGCACGTGGGCAAGGAGCAGTACCTTTAGCACATAGAGACCGATATACTAGAACAGCTCAGGATAGTGCATGTGCAGGGCACATAGGCATAAGGCGTATGCAGCAGAAAGCAAGGTGCCAGATATATGGGTCAAGATTGAATAAAGAGTTCAAACTAAACAGAGACTCAAGTGTAACGGTGCAATATGCAGATAGGAAAGTTGAGTCAGGTCAAAAGAGTGTTCGCGACATTACTGACCCAGGGCTAGGGATAGCAAACAGATGTTGTAATTGTAGAGGTACAATGAGTCATGGGTACATGAAAGGTAGACACAGCATCGACAGAAATAGATGGAAGTTTGATGCAAGAAAAGAACCACCTGATACAGGGTCGGGACACAAATAGGTTGTGTCTTTTTGAGGATGTTAATAGACCTGCCCATACACAGATATGATGTTTCCTATGATGTATTATTATTATGTGATGTATTAGTTCATGCATTGGTACACAAGATAGAAAGATGGTTGTATGTATGTGTGGGGAATATGGGAGTGTACTATTAGCATTTGATGTATTATTTAGGGTGGTAGCTATTGTGAGATGGAGCCATACTTAGGGCTACCCAGGCAATATGTCAGGGTCAAATGTTTAGTAAGTTTTAGTCTCCCAATATTTGAAAACGAAGTTTTCTTTTAAGAGGGGGGTGATGACATAAGCCTGGGTCATTGACAATGAGTTGAGTGACCGGGCATGGGAAAGAATGGGTGAGAGTGGGAGACAGTAAAGTGACTGACCTGGCTATGAGAAAACAGCCAGTCCTGAGAAATAAAATAGTGAGGGTAGAGAAAAACCCCTAGGGTGAATGGGGCGAGAGATAGGGTATTTGTTGTGTGAAGTCAAGGGACTTCAGGAGAGTTGAGTTTTAGATACCGAACGAGTCGGTAGTCGACGGAGAACGGAGTTGTGGGATTCTCCGAGCTGTGAAGGGAGTCCTAAAACCCAGAGTGGGTTACATAGAGAGCAGAGGCTCCGACCAAGTGGGTGGGTCGTATTGTGGGAAATCCAGCCGTGGATAGTAGCTGGACTAAATGTCTTGTGAATTTGAGATTCAGCAGGTCGTGAGAAGATAGTGATGTGTGCTGGTTAAATTGTGAGGAGGATATTCATATTCTACGGATTACATTATTTTTGGATGTATAAACATGTTCCGTCTGTCCGTCTTATTTCTGGAATAAAGGATTATGTGCGCCAACTCAATCTTGTTTCATGACTGGTGAAGGTGCACTGTTGGGGTGAGTTGGATTAAGAGACAGTTAGATAGCTCAATTGACACACCAGAAGCATCGTTACCTAGACAACGACCATCACACGCATGACTATATCACGAACATATCATCGTAAGACCTTCGGGATATTATCATCAAGAACGACGTGTGACAATGAGCAATCGTTCACCTGGAACTGAGATAGCTAGTATGCACAAAATGGGCTTGGCAAGGAATGCCAATTTTGGATATCGATGTTCATTAAGTTTCCACCATTGTAAAGGGTCAACGGATTCAGCAACTTTCTTCTCCATTTCAGACTCCAATAGCTTAATACGCTTTTCATTTGGTTAACATATAGTTTCATTGTCAGTGTTAGAATCATTCCTTGCAGCAGTCTCCATCTGCTCATCATGAACATTAACTGCTATTTGTTGTTCAATACGTGACCAAGTTCGTTTTTTGCATCTTTTGACAAACACTTCAGGTATTTGTAGCGTGGATCAAGTGCTGTTGCAATCTGTAGTATTTAAATACTTGTCATATTAGCTACACGTTCACTGAAGTCATCAACAGATGCTGCCTTATATTTAGCTATGTAGCCCGGATCATCATCGTGTAAGGTCATATGCTTTATCAACGATGATAGCAGTGTCAATACACAGCTACATGAAACATAATCTTGATCGCCAAGCAGGACCGTGGTCTGACAGAATAAGTCCAAAACTTTGACATATTTCGAAATCTTCCCCCGATCAGAACCTGACAGTTTTGGACCTTTGTAATGCGTCTTTTCATCTGACATGTAGACAGGTAATGCTTCTCTGGCCTGTAGAAGACTCTGTAGCATAATAAAAATACTGATCCATCTTGGTGGGTTACATGTTGCTGCAGCTTACACAATGGTGACTCAGTAAAATTTTGCAACTCCGTTGTATTTGCAGCACTATGTTTAAAATGTCCGACAATTTTTCGACATCCGCTTTATTTGTATAAGTGATGGGAGAAAAGTTTTCGATTAATCGTTAAAAAAATTAATCGAAAAAAAATTAACGATTAATCAATTAACTAATTGTTAACATCTGCAGCCCTGATTCTAACAAAGCCACAGAATCAGAAATGCATTTATGACGGGAAAGCGGGGTCAAAGGGAATAAAGGTCAATAGCGACACGAGCCAACGGATTGCTATAGGTCTAGATGAGCCAACAGCAAAATAGGGAACGATTAGATATTATACTGTAGGGCTCATCTCATCTCATCTCATCTCATCTCATCTCATCATGTTCCTCTTGTACCTTGCGGTGTCTAGGTGAAGTATAAACAGCGGGAGAGTGCCCGATTATGGGCTTCATATATCGATTTTCCCATGGACTCTTCAATTCCCTCCGTCCAACGTTTACGTGGTCGGCCTCTTCCTCTGTTTCCATCTGGTCTGTACATCATTGCTTGTTGTGGTATGCTGTTGAATGGTAACCTACTTGCATGGCCAAACCATTTGACTTGCTGCTTTCTAATAAAATCTAGTGCTGCTGTAACCCCCATCCTAGTCCTGATTTCTTCATTTCTGATCTTATCACTTCTTGATACATTGAGTATGCTTCTCATGAATCTCATTTCTGTTGTTGTGATTTTTCTTTTCTCTTTTTCTGTCATTGTCCATGTTTGGCATTGGTAGCATAGAGTTGGTAGGAAGATTGTGTTGTAAAGTGTTTTCTTAGTAGTTATTGATACATGTTTGTTCTTTAGTATTGGTGCCATATGTCGAATGAGTTGGTTTGCCTTAATTCATCTATTTTCGATCTCGTCTTCTCATCTGCCATTTGATGATATTATACTTCCCAGGTACTTGAAACTCTTTACTTGTTTCAGGATATTTTCGTTTAGGTGAATTGTTGTTGATTTTTTTCTTCTTTAGTCATAGTCATTACCTCTGTTTTGCTAGTGCTAATTTTCATGTTATGTTCCCTACACATTTCATTTAGACTATTCATGTGGTCTTGTAATTCAGCTTCTGATTTTGCTATTATTGCTTGGTCGTCCGCAAACAGGAGTTCTCTAATGGATAGATTTGCAGATGGTTCTTCTTCTGTGTTCTCGTCATGCGGTATTCTTGCTGTCTCTGCTTGGCTGGTTTCTTTACATATGTTGTCTATATATCTTATGAACAAGAGAGGGGACAGAACACAACCTTGTCGTACTCCAGATCTTATGGTGACGGGTTCTGAGTGTCCTCCAGTTTCTCTCACTATGCATTCACTGTTGTTGTATAAGCTTCTACATAGGTTTGTTAGATGTGTACTCACTCCATATTGTTTAAAGATTTCCCACAGCTTGTTTCTATCTACTCTATCGAATAACGTTTCTTGCTCGACAAAGGCCAAGTAGAGTGTTTCACTGAATTCGATTGATTTTTCTATAAGTTGCCTAAGAGCAAAAATGGCATCTGTGCACATATTTGATTTAGAATGGCTGAGGGGTGGCATGCCGAGTGGCTAGAATATCGGATATTCCTTCTGGAGACCCAGGTTCGAATCCTCGGTAAGGTGTGGAGTTTTTTTTTCTGAGGCAAAAAGAAAACTCTAACCTGCACAGTTCGAGGCGACTGCACTAGCCAGGCGGCCTTAATTCCTCAGGCTCAAGACC
The DNA here is from genome assembly GCA_963921405.1 of Cepaea hortensis. NCBI lineage: Eukaryota > Metazoa > Mollusca > Gastropoda > Stylommatophora > Helicidae > Cepaea > Cepaea hortensis. The sequence goes on from OY992896.1 coordinate 15,804,620, forward strand.
CCCTGCTATACACCGCAAGGTGCTATATTGGCAGTAAATGACAATTGACAGTAAGACAGGGGGAGGGGCTGCGACGGAAATTGCAGTCCCGATGACGTACGTGAGGGTTGCAGGTCCCAGTTGCAATTCCAATTGACAGGATAGAACGGCCTGGCATGGGTTGAAAGGATAGGACTTATTGACGTGGGTATAAAGGGAAGGATGTCTGTGTGTGGGTTGAAAGGATAGGACTTATTGACGTGGGTATAAAGGAAAGGACGTCTTAGTGTGAGTTGAAAGGATAGGACTTATGGACGTGGGTATAAAGGGAAGGATGTCTGTGTGTGGGTTGAAAGGATAGGACTTATGGACGTGGGTATAAAGGAAAGGACGTCTTAGTGTGAGTTGAAAGGATAGAACTTATGGACGTGGGTATAAAGGGAAGGATGTCTGTGTGTGGGTTGAAAGGATAGGACTTATGGACGTGGGTATAAAGGAAAGGACGTCTTAGTGTGAGTTGAAAGGATACGACTTATGGACGTGGGTATAAAGGGAAGGATGTCTGTGTGTGGGTTGAAAGGATAGGACTTATGGACGTGGGTATAAAGGAAAGGACGTCTTAGTGTGAGTTGAAAGGATAGGACTTATTGACGTGGGTATAAAGGGAAGTATGTCTGTGTGTGGGTTGAAAGGATAGGACTTATTGACGTGGGTATAAAGGGAAGGATGTATGTGTGTGGGTTGAAAGGATAGGACTTATGGACGTGGGTATAAAGGGAAGGATGTCTGTGTGTGGGTTGAAAGGATAGGACTTATGGACGTGGGTATAAAGGAAAGGACGTCTTAGTGTGAGTTGAAAGGATAGGACTTATTGACGTGGGTATAAAGGGAAGGACGTCTTTGTGTGAGCTGAAAAGATAGGACTTATTGACGTGGGTATAAAGGGAATGACGTCTTTGTGTTGGTTGAAAGGATAGGACTCACTGACATGGGTATAAAGGGAATGACGTCTTTGTGTGGGTTGAAAGGATAGGACTCATTGACGTGGGTATAAAGGGAAGAACGTCTTTGTGTGAGCTGAAAGGATAGGACTTATGGACGTGAATATAAAGGGAAGGACGTCTGTGTGTGGGTTGAAAGGATATGACTCATTGACGTGGGTATAAAGGAAAGGACGTCTGTGTGTGGGTTGAAAGGATATGACTCATTGACGTGGGTATAAAGGGAAGGACGTCTTTGTGTGAGCTGAAAGGATAGGACTTATTGACGTGGGTATAAAGGAAAGGACGTCTGTGTGGGTTGAAAGGATAGAACGGCTTGGCGTAAAGTGAAAGTGGAAGATGATTTGGCGTAAGGTGAAAGGATAAGACGCTTGAAGTGAGTTTAAAGGATAGGACGTAACGGCGTCGATTGAACGGATGTGGCGTCTGTGTGTTTGTTGAAAGGATAGAACGTTTTGGTGTGTGTTGAAATTATATGACGTCTTGGTGTAGGTTGAAAGGATAGGACGGACTGGCGAGAGTTGAAAGTATAGGACGCATTGACGTGGGTTAAACGGATAGGATATCTTGGCGAGGATTGAAAGGATGGGACTATTGAGGTGAATTAAAAGGATAGGGCGTAATGGCCTGAGTTGAAAGAATAGGACGGCTTGTCGTGAGATGAAAGGATAAGACGGACTGGCGTGAAGTGAAAGAATATAACGTATTATCATGAGTTGAATGGATAGGACAGTTTGTCGTGAGGCGAAAGGATAGGACATCTTGGCCCCGGTTGATTGAGGTTCTATGGGTAATAAAGGGCGGATGAAATAATAAAAAGGTATAGCAGATTCTTGACAGTCTGCTATTGTCACATAATAAGATGTCCGTATATATGTTGATATATTCGGTTGGAAAACGGGGGATATTATAGAAATATATGGTCCACGCCATCGGACAAGCACTGGATAATGATAATGATGAAGAAGGAAAGTTCAGTGAACTTGGCTGGGTCTGCAATGCTTGGTGGGGTATTGATGCATGACAAGGTAGGCGTGATCGGGGCACTTTGGGATCGTGTGTATAGTGCAGAAGAACATATAGAAGAAAACAGAACAACATCACAGCCTGGAGATAACGTTGCTGCAGGGATTGGCCAGAGAATCAGGCCGAGAATTAGGACTCCGAGGAAAGGCCAAACGGACACATAATCAGACTGCTACTGGTACTACTACTCGTAGTATTGGTACTCATCGCTGGCTGTTGAAGATGAGGACGGATCACTTATGGGAATGTCCCGAGTGTTATGAACAACGTAACTCAATGCAGTAAACTTTGACTTTGAGAGCCGCACTGCCGCAGTGGCTATTATGCTTGCTTCCCGGTACGGTGGCCATGTCTGTGGATGCCACTCCAGGCACGGATGTAAACAAAACTGATCCAGTCTGAAGTGGGAACCAGCAGTGGCGGACTGTCCAAGGTGTCATGGAAAGTGGGTCGTATAGGCCTCTAATGAAGTGAGCCCCCTTCAACATTGACAATATGTTAAAATGTTATTGTAATGTGCGTGATTACGTGCAAAGTACGGCGGATGTGGGGGCTAAGAATCTGAAAGTAACAATGCAAGTTTGCATGTGTGAGGTGAGAGTAAGGCAAAAGTGGGGCCATGTAAATTAATTAGAATCTCCAGTTAATCGAGGAGCCCCAAAACAGTGGTATTGTAAAGCACGCACAAGTAAGATTAAATCACCAGTGAGAGGCAGAAAACGTGCTATTAGACGGATAGACAAATGACAACCCAGAAAGGTAATGTTTACGGGAATTTGTAATTGGGATCAGGGGTGAAAGGGAGTCTCTTGGGGGGGGGGGGGGGTCCCGAGGAAGCGGATAACAAGAGAAGACATTGATGGGTCTGGGACAATTGGAGTTTTGTGGAAGTTAGGGAAAACTTCGTCTGGGGCATTCAGTGTGGGCAAGCTAGAGGAAACTTGACCCTATAAGATAGACTCTGTGGAGTTGAGTTGGTTACGTTCGGACACGTGGAAAGCGTTAATGTACAAAGTCCTGTAAAAGGGAATAATAGTTTTCGCATGGAATTAATGTATCTATCGGTTTTATGATTGTTCCTCGGATGGTTGATGTACGAGGGTAAGTTAATAAGTTGACAAACAGCGGTAGAAAAATAATTTAATATGATAACAACTTGAAACCAGTTTATTTTTATACATACATTGTACTTTTATTTCTCAACATAATTTCCACCAACATTGATGCACTTATCCCAGCGTTTTATCAGTCCTCCCTAACCGGCTGCATAGAACTGCGTGCTCTGTTTTCTAAACTACGGTACACTTCACATTCAACTTCGGCGTCATTCGCGAAATGTCTCCCGCCAAGGTGGGTTGTCGGTGTTTATGCTGACAAATGTTTGTCCCGTAAAGCGGTGCATAGCTGAGTATAAAAAGTTACGCGGCAGTCTATAAGTAAGTCACACAGTTCTGTGTGATGGCCGGTAAATGAGAACAAAGCACGCAGTTCTATTCAGCCGGTTTGGGAGGACTGATAAAACGATGGGATAAGTGCATCAATGTTGGTGGAAATTATGTTGACAAATAAAGGGACAATGTATGTATACAAATAAATTGGTTTCAGTGTGTTATCACAGTTAGTTATTTTTCTACAGCCATTTGTGACTTACTTATTAACTTACCCTCGTACGTCTTGTATATTTATAGGTAATACAGTTTTTGTGTGTGTGCGCAAACCGGTGTTCTACAGTAACTCATAGTTGTTGACAAGTAGTCCGGCACAATATTCACACTGACATACCCTAGACACAACCACAGCCACTTCTATCTGTCGACAACATTGTGACAGTTATGATCTGATAACCCATCAAGTATACCATAAGGGTCTATCGCCTGGCTCAGATTAATAATCCCGTGACCGAGTCAGCCACAAAACGGATATAATTTGAAGGTGATTCTTGTCCAAAGGGGATAACATCTTTTAATCCTGGCAACGAATATTTTTATACCTACTTCGCCAGTGGGTACCATCAAATGTTCTCGAAAGCAAAGGCGGCCGGCTTGATATTGACCATATTTCCCATCTAATGTCGATTGGTCTGTATAAACTCGTGGCTTGCATCATATTTCAAAAATTTCAAATGGCAAAGGATTGAACGTAAAACTTGTGATGAAGTCCTAAATAGCCAATAAATGCTCGGTATTACTGCAGGAAAACATTTTTATAGCATGTTACTTGAGAGATTGAAAAAGTCTATAGATGAAAGGCTCAGAGAAGAACAAGCTGGCTTCAGACCAAAACGGTCATGTATAGACCACATTTTCACTCTTAGAATAATAATTGAAGACTCTGCAGAATTCCAGTCGAAATTAATCACCAACTTTGTCGACTTTCAAAAAGCCTTCGACAGTATCTACCGTCCTTCATTTTGGAATCTACTTAACATCTATGGTTTTCCTACCTAATATACCAACATCATATTTTTTTTTTTATAAGGAGACACGTTGCTGCGTGAGAACAGAATCAGGTAACTCTGACTGGTTCTCAGTGGAAACGGGAGTGAAACAGGGTTGTGTCATGTCACCGATGACGTTTTGGAATAACTATCGATTGGGTCATGCGCAAATGCACAAACAACACAAATAGGGGTATCCATTGGGTTGACAAAATTCTAGAAGACCTGGAATTTCCCGACGACATAGTGCTTTTGAGTTCAACACACCCAGATGCCCAAGAGAAAATAAACCATCTCCAAAATGTTTCAGGACAAATTGGTCTCCAAATTAACAACACAAAAACAAAAACTATTGATCTTACCAACAGTTCAGATGACACCAAATTAAGCAACCATGTTCTTGAAAAAGTCAACAGCTTCACATACCTTAAAAGCAAAATGACATCTACAGGGGACTCAACACCAGAAATATTATATAGAATCTCACTGGCATCTGGTGCCTTCAATAAACTGTTAAACATCTGGAAGTCAAAGTTACTCAGCCAACATACGAAACCTAAAATCTTCAATTCTTGTGTGATTCCAGTGCTAACGTGTGGATGTGAGAGTTGGAAATCAACGGTAGCTTTAGATAAAAAAAATTAGACAATTTTGAGAACAAATGTCTTAGAAGAATTCTAAACATCCAGTGGACAGATTTCAAAACCAACGCGCAAATAATACAAGAGACTAAGCAAGATATTGTATCCAATTTTATAAGAAAACGCCGTTGGAACTATATCGGCCATGTACTCAGAATGGACAAGACAAGACTCCCCTACCCAGCCCTCATATGGTCACCAGTAGGGAAAAGAAAACGGGGAAGACCAAGAGAGACCCTGCGTAGAACCATCATCAGAGAAGGCTCATTCAACGGCCAAGTGAACATCCAAGATCTACAACAGGTAGCAGTGAACCGCCAGACATGGAGAGTCAGGACTTCTGCCCTATGCGCCAACTTAGATTCAAGAGGAAAGACTAACTAACTATTACTGCAGCGTCCTTACCTGAAATGAAACTAACGTTGTTTTACATCACATGCACACGCCAATTCATCGAAGGCTTGTACAGGCGCCCTTTGCTCATTTTACGTTTATTTTGTTGTCGTTCGCTTTCTTTGAACTCAAGCGTAGTTTATACACGTGATTCGACTTCAATATCACAGCCTGGGATTCTTAGATGAGTAGCAGATATTTTTTTTCTCCAAATTTTAATATTCTCTTCATGGTTTTCATCTTTTTATTCTACTTATCCCGTTCTTATTCCGTAATGAAACCACTGGGAGCTCTTCTCAGTGATTATATGTTGTGTTTTGAGTATGCATTTGTGTGCTGATGAAGGCTAGTCCCCGCAAGTCTTTGTATTGTTTCGTAATTCTGTTTTATAAAGCTCCATTACTTTGTGTTATTGTATATTGTTTACTACTTCTAGTACACCGGACTGATTTTTTTTCGTGTGGATTAGCTTTCTATATTCCCAGTGTCCCAAGCATCAGGAACCCACTCCGACTTCTAATGTTTACTAACATATACCCAGTGCCTCAATGTCTTGGTAAAGGATCCTGTGCTGTACGTTAACTTACAAAGACCAAGGAATAGTCTCAGTGCGTGACCCAGTAACGGCGACAAGAGCGTATCAAGACTGGGATCAGAAATTTGGAGAAGAGAAACATCTTCAGACAGGTTTGAATGGAAACCGTCAAGGGCGTATTTACTAAAGTAGGTTTATGCCTATACAGAACAGGTGGGTCCTTTATGTTACCTTCTCGCTTGAATGGCCATGGATCTTGACGCAGGCTAGACATCGGCAAATAAAATAAAATAACACACAGAGGTAACGCGAATTTATAAAAATACAGAATCTCTCAACCATAAAACATCATTAAAACACATAACATTGCTAAACTCATTGTATGAACTTTAGAAGAACTGACAAAGGAAGGTTAACAAAAAGCCAAATTCGTGGTGGTGAGAAGGGGATGGGGGATGTGACAGGCTGGAATGGGTCAGATTTGCAGTGTCTAAAAGGCTGGTTATCAGAATAGATCAGCTGGTTGGTTGGTTGTGTCGTCTACGGAAGACTGGGTATTGACTCTGAAGTACGATGTGCTGACGTTAGGGCGTCAATGCTCGGAAATGGGCTTATATCTAACGGAGTTATGTTATGTCTAGTCATGGCATGTCATGTTATGTTGTGTTAAATCATGTTATGTTATGTCGAAAGACGTAACAGCACACTGAACATTCCCTTGCGTGCTCAGTCTTAGAACGCCATCCCAAAGTATTTCTGCTCATTGTTCCTATAAGGAGTTGGATATGCTATGTGTTCTCTTTCCCATGAAGGCGGCACTGGCGTGTCTGATCAGGCCACACTCCGATGTAGTGCAGTCGCGCAAACGTCGGTGTCTCCTCAGTATCCATCAACCGAGTCCGTATTGCACTGATTATTTCGGCCTTGTCCATGCTCCTTCCCGTGTGTATTAATGCACTATTTGCACAGAGCGAGGTTGGTACACAGAGTTCTCTCCCAACTCGATACCAAAGTAACCGTTCCGTATGGACTGTGTTACAATAATGTTCTTTCCTGTGCCATCTAAGATGCCTGCAGCCATATTGACGGAGTGGCCATAGGTGGCTTAATGGGTTCCATTCTAGCGGATATCTTTATGGTGCACTTAGAAGAAATAAGATCCTCTAATATCAAGATCCGGGTTTTATATCGCCGATGTGTAGACGATATCTTATTCCAAAACAATGTTTTCCCGTACTGAATTTGAATAACGCAACACAAACAATAGACTGCACGTTTTATTGCTTGGCATTTTCCGCTGCATGTCGCATTGGTGTATTGTGCAGAATTCACACAACATAAACTAAAGTAATGCGATAAGTCATTCCACGGTAATTTTAATTGCCTGCCATTTTAATGTTAAACTAACTATCATGTCTTCTTGCTCGCACAAACTGAACTTTATTTAAATATTTTAAAGTGCAAACCATTAGGCGTTTAAAATCAGCCTTGTGCAGACAGAAAGACTTTATAGTGAATATGCGATTACCGTGAGGATAACAAATCCTCCACATTCGTACAGTGTCAGTGCCAATATGTGTGTGTGTGTGTGAGCGCGCGCGCGTGTGTGAGCGCGCGCGCGTGTGTGTAACTCTGCAGTATGTGCACTACGAGATGCGGCCAACTATTTCAGGCAACTAAATATACAAACTTGCCGTCTATGACTTCTTTGATTATGTTGCTTTGAATTCCTGAAACCTCGCCTCTCACAGTGAGTTGTAAAGTGTCTGGATGAATTACTTAAGATGAAATGTAACCAAACTCGCAGTGCAGATTTGTAGATTACCATTTCGTAGAGAATGCCTCACAATCGGCAGAATTCCTTATAGTTATTTCAGTTTCTCTAGGGCTGATAGGACTTGCCCAACAATAAAAAATAAACCTGAGACTACTGAAGATGTTCAGTTGAAATTAATCAAACTAAAACGTATTTATTGTTCAGTGTATGACATCTCCAAGGAATTAATTTGTATCTGAAGTTTCAGATGTATTAATGTTACCTTTCCTCTGGAGTAAACAGATCGAGAGAGGGATCATGCTGCATGGGCATCACTTGACCTATTGGTTAATTTGCCTTTTTGGAGCACAATGTAACAAACTATCGCCTGTCAAGACGGCTAGTGAGTGAGCTCTGTGGTAATTAACCAGGAAATTAATTTATGTGACATAAACTGATTAGATAAATTAAACGTAGACAGTCACAATTTACGCACGTTATGAAAGGTAATAAACTAGAGAACTTGGTGACAACTGGCAAGATTGAGAGGAAAAGAACAAGTGGAAGGCAGGGAATTAAATATATGGATGGCTTGGCCACGTGGCATGGTCAGGAAATGAACACAGAGCTGATCCACGACTCTGGTGATCGTGTAAGATGGCGAAAGGTGACTGTCCACGCTTATCGGCATGGCACATGGTGATGATGTCATAATGTAAAATGCAGTGGCTTAGAGAAACCAGTGGGGGAAAGCATGGTCCGTGAAAGAAGTAGCAGAGGCCGATAATTACGAAAAATGGCGGTAGACATTTTTAACACTTTGGGCATGAGGAAACATGGGGCATGGGAAATGGGAAATGGGAGGAGATCAAGACACTAGTCTTAGAGCCGCGATGAGAGCAACGCTCTGCAAAACATGTCCTGCATGGTTATGAATGTAGAATATGAAGCTGAGAAGCGGAAATAAGATTCACTTGTCTAAATCTTCTTGTCTCCGACAACCTCGTGTGTCGTGTCAGTGGCTGAGGTGACATGATGGATAGGCTCCTAGGTGAGGTGTTGCAACGCTTCCTACTTTGAGGTCGTCGATGTATCATGATGGAATAGAGGTGGAAATCCGCTGTAAGACTTGATTTGTAACTCTTAATGCCAGTGCATTAAAACACGGGGTTAGTACCATATACCTTATATCCGACCCAAGAAGGTGGATAGGCTGTTGAGCTGTTGAAGCCTCTGGAGTGTTTTTGAAGTTGGCGACGATTTTCTTACGCATTTTAGTCATGTTGGACTGACAGTAGATGGTTTCGTTGCCCAGCTACTGGGTTGAGTGCGTGGAGCTGCACTGTCAGCTGTGGATTTCGTGTGGAGTGCTTTTGCATCTGTCAGCGGTTGTTTATATTGTGAACTGAATGTCCAGAAAAATGGCAGACGGCCGGTTGCTGAACTAGCCCGTTTTGCATTAAAGAGTAATGTGTGTGCAAATGCTGGTTTTCTAGTGAGTGCCACTTTCATTGACGGTGAACTGTAATTTTAGTGGTGGACTGTTATATTGGCATTCTGGCAGTGAGGTTATGCATATATGCATGTGCGTAGTGTTTATTTATTTGGACTGCTGTCTGTTCCACGTTTCACTTGGGAAAGTGAGGAGCATTTTGCATAATATTTGCTAGCACAGGAATGGAGCATTATAGGGGTGAACCCTTGCCACAAACAACTAACCCCATAAGCCTCAATACGTGAAAAAAGGTCCGACAGCAAAAAGAAAATTATCACCTAGGTAGGCAATCCCTCAGAGAATGTCAAGAAGATAATAATAATAATAATAATAATAATAATAATGTTTGCATATCCTTTACAGGACATCGCTGTCAACATCAGCATCTTTCAGCTGGTTGTTGATTTCTTGGCTAGATTACGCTCAGTAGTTTGCCATTGATTTCTGAGCGGCCGGCTCACATACCCCTAAGTTCCCGACGAGATTCGAACCACTGCTGACTCTTCCTCTAGGCCAGGAAGCCGGACAAGAAGATAAGGAGGCTTAAATATTCGTAAAAGGGGGACTGCTTCTGACGATCGGAAACTTCCAGTTTTGTTTGTTTCACTTCGGGGGAAATTTTACTACTAGAAATTTTACAACTAGGAATTTTACTACTAGGAATTTTATTACTAGGAATTTTATTTTATATCCTGTTGGGCTTAATAAATTAATGTATGCGTCTGCGGTTTTCTGCAGAATAATCTAGTGATCATTGGTTGTTTTCTTTTATATATATGACTATAGTGTTATGATTCGTCAATGAAAAACATACTGACTAACGAAAAGATGTCAACTGCAATGAGAAAAGGAGTATTGAGATGCTTAATATAACATATGCTGTTATATATATGTGAACATTGATAATAAACAGACAAACTGAGAAATATCTAAGGGCAGCGGAAATGTGGTTTCAGAGAAAAATACAAAGAATACCCTGGACAGACAGAAATACCAACGAGAAAGTCTTACTAGAAACAAACGAAAACCGTTAATTGATTCGAGAAATTAGGCCTGAATGAACATTTAGGAGGAGAAATAAACTGGAAAATATAGGGACAACTGGCAAGATTGGTGGGAAAAGAGAAAAGGGAATGCAATAAAAAAAAATATGGATGGCTTACCCACATGGTGAAATTGGGACATTGCTTGCTTGCTTGCTTGTGTTCCTTGGCTTGAGCTCCAACGCGAAGTCCTGTATGTCGGATGAAGACATCCTGTTGTCCAACATCAATGTGGTGTCATAAAGGACCTGAGGTTTGCGTGAGTATCCGTTGTCCCATATCTGGCTTATTGGTGTGCAGACTGGTGGTTCCTCGCCGTACAGGCAGACACTCGCCGACTTCGGAGGAAAATTGGGACACGAATACAGAGCTGATCCACGACTCTTGTGATCGATTCAGATGGCGAACAATGATCGCCCACGAAGATGATTATCATTCATTCATCAAGTGACATGCCAGTAAGCATGGGCGGTCATATTTCGCCATTTTACACGATCACCTAAGTCATGGATCAGCTCTGTGTTCTTGTCCCGACCATGTCATGTGGTCATGCCATCCGGATATTTACTTCTCTGCCTTCCACTTGTTCTTTTCCCCTCAATCTTGCAAGTTGTCACCTAGTTCTGCAGTTTATTTCTTATCATAACGTCCTCAAGGAAATGTGACTGTCTACGTCTAATTTCTCTAGTCATCTGACTGTGCTCATTTGACTCTTGTAGGACTTGCTCATTAATTTTTCTGTCTGTTCAAAGTATCCTTTGCATTTTCCTCAGAAGCTACATATTCACTGTCATTCAATGTTTTTCGACGTGTCTGCTCATCGCCCATGTGATCACATAATTAAATGAAGTTTAACGGCCGTCACCAGTAAAACATATTGAGAACCACTGAGTTTATATGTGTCCTCATTGCCTTTTATGTACTGTAAAATTCAATACATGTTGACACTATTTTTTACATTCTGTTTGGCAGGCCTAGTATACATGATCGGTGTGAAGGTGACAACGCACTTGACAAATGTATAAGCTATGTCAGATTTCTGGAGCAGTAGGTTTTTGGTTCTGAGCGGTGCAGCGGAACGCTGACTTGGAGTGGCAGGATGAAGGGGTTGGTGGCTTGAGTTAAGAGATAATCAAGATACACGTGTAACGGTTCTTCTTCCGTGTCAACACTTTTGTAGTTTACGTGGCAAAGTGGCTAAGGCGCTCCCCGCAGGCTCCGAAGGCTACAGGTTACTTTCCGGTCATTCGATTCACGAATGCAATCTTCTCCGAGACTCTTGGAGGTCGTCTCTGGCGCTACGGAATTTGTGCTATGTGCGAAGCTGTCGTTAGGCCATATGACTTTTCATCCAGTGCCTTGCCGGCTGACGTGGGTGATCATGCCTCTCCACAAACTACGATCTCCGAAGTCATGGATCAGTGCGTATTTTGACTTCCTTCTGTGCCATGACACAAGACCTTTAAGAATCTACTCACGCTGTCTTCCTCTAGCTCTGATAAAAGGAATATATGGGATAAACCAAGCCATATGGGGTATATACCGGTGCAATGAAATCGACCCTCTCTGTTGTAAACTTACGTACCGTTAGAGGGGCTTGCGTGCCCCAATGACCCACAAAAGCTATGCGGCTGGTAGCGTTGCTGCTGGTAGGTTCTTCAAAATCGGATAGATCTACCCCTATGGAAGGTCCAAAGGAAGTGACACACAAAAGTCCGCCCTGCTGCCTTGCAGGTAGATTGTTTAATCAAAAACTGCTAACCAGACAAAAGGAGGGTCTCCGTGGCGTTACGGTTAAATCGTCTGTTCCGTGTTCCAAATGTGGTCGAAAGATTGAGATAGTTCTTTGTTCGGCTGGGCGGTTGGTTAGCTTGCTGGCTGGATGGTTCGTCGGCTAGCTAGTTGTTTGATTGTTTGTTTTTGATTGATTGGTTGAATGGTTGGTTGGTTGATTGACTGGTTGGTTGGTTGGTTGGTTGATTGATTGATTAATTGGTTGGTTGAGTGGTTGGTTGGCTAGTTTGGAGACTAGCTGGTTTGTCGGCTGGTTAATAGGTTCTTTAACTTTTGAAAGTCTCTGAAAGACTATGGATTAAGTTGTAAGTCATTTGCACTGGCGTTCAAGTCATTTGACTCTCTTGTAAAGGGCTTGTATCCAAAGGAGGGATTATCGTATTGAGACTCCTCTTAACCGGGAACCAAACTACCAGCACAACTGGGACGGTTGTGTTGAGCTTTCCTTCCCCTCTCCAAGCTCAGAAACCACGGGTTTAGCAAGACTCATAGTGGGACTTCAGATCTGCAAAGATCATAATTTCATAGCAAATAGGCAAAATGTGATTAGGCCTAGTTTATTAATATTTCCTCCATAGAGTTTACATTCCTTTGTTAATAAAAGTTTTCAAAAAATATTAGTTGCTTATCCTTCACAAGACGTCGCAGTCAAACCCAGCGTTGTTTGCTGTTGTGATCTCTTGGCAAGGTTACGTTCAGTAGTTTGCCGTTGCTTCCTGAACGACTGTAAAAAAACCAACGGGAGAGGGGTTGCTGCCAAATCGTCTACAGCTGTGTTTCGAAAGCGGGTATGCGGGATTACGAACTGCGTCCGTAACACCATCGCTGGCACTTTGCTAATAGGTTAAACTAAATTCTAAGGGGACAAGGGGGAAGATATGAGCAATATGTATCTTTATGTGGACTACAAAGGTTTTAAAAATGGGTTAAAAAGGCGAAAGGATCGATTTAATTACACCGGGGTTTATCCCATATAGCTCGAGCTTTATCCGCCGAGCGGCCTGCCGAAGGACGTCGCACAAAGCACAAACTCCATAGCTCCAGCGAAATCCCCCAGGAGCCTCAGCAAAAATTGCACTCGCGAACCCAATGTTGTCGTCCAGAATCGAATCCACAACTTTCGGAACGCAAGTAATGCGATATAACCACTTCACACAGAGACACTCACAGACTATAAAGATAATCCTTGAAACACAAACTCAACGAATACAATATACAAAAAATTGTTAGACACCCTTTATGTAATCAGATCCAGCAGTAGCGAAATAGGTTACATAAGTGGTACTTGAGCATGACAGATTTATCACAATCATTTATCGGTGTACTCTGATTCATGCCGCCGTGCGATTGCGGGACTTACACTCCCAGAGTACATCCGATATCTAGACATGTTTGTCAATGTGTTTATCACATGGGGTTACACCTACTGGCACGCAATCGTACGCATACCAGAACATGGACTGGATTTTGATCGTTTTGGGTCGATGTTGTATGGGTCGGTCTGTAAGTTTGGAAATAAATTCACCTATATTGATTGGCAAATTAGAAAGACACTGGAAGCGGCAAATTTGTGGTTTCTGAGACGCATGTTACGAATACTTTGGACCACTAGTGTAACTGACAACGATTGTCTGAAAGAGGCTAATTAAAAAGAACAGTATATACAATAATAAGAAAGATACAAACGTTTTTTTGTGATGAGAAGAGAGGCATTGGAGAACATCGTGATGACTGGAAAGATCAAGGGGAGGAAGGCAGAGGCAGACCAAGAGAAATGACGCTGGATGGAATGACAAGTGGCATAGCAAAATTATGCTGGATGGAATGAGACAATAGCGTGGAGGAATATTAACAGCAGAGTTGATCCAAAACACCAAGGGTCGAGATATGTGGAGAGACATGAACACCCACGCCAGCTGGCATGGCACTTGATGATGATGATGACGTATTGATTGGCACTCATATAAGTATAAAACAGATGTAGAGATTAGAGGACACATTAGAAAATATGAACATGTAAAGCTATAGTTGCCATTCGAACTCGCCGCCCCCAAACGTAGTACGGATCCAGCTGGACAATACCGATGAGTCTCTGAGGCTAGTTCGATTGAGTTGAGTTGAGTTAAGTTGAGCTAAGAAATGACATCACTGCTCTCAGGACATTCCCACACGCACTCCGTCCCCTCGTTCAACAGCCAGCAAAGAGTAATACTGCAAATGGTTCCAACTGCCATCTGATTGAAAGTTCTCCTGGTCTCCACTCTCAGTTTTGAGATCCATCCAAAGCCCCTGCCAATCCCCCCGCCATTTCTCTCCACATTCGGGTGCTCAGTCAGTTCCACCACTTTCTGCACCTGGCACAACAGACGCCCGACCACTCGTCTATTGTCCATATGTAATCTACCACCGAGAGGTTCATTCCCTGCCAGTCTACACGATTACACGACTCGGGGGTAAAACCTGACCAAGCACGCCAATGCCGTCTTCGAGGGGGCGAGAGGAAAACATTAAAACCAACTCCTCTTGGGAACAGTGAGTAGAGATACTTAGAGCAAAGGAGAGTGAGTGGAGGTGGCTGCTGTATCGGAGGACATAGCATGTTTGGGAAGGCCCAGTATATGAGGATGCCGATTGTGATAACATAACATAACATAACATCCAAATAACTACAGCGCCTCTCTACAGGAACAAGTGTTCATCGACGCATGGCCAAACCGACACTCCTTTTACCAAAGCTGTTAAGTAATGCAGTCGCCAAAATGACGTTTCGGGACAACTAAAGGGTTTAATTTCTTGCGATCCACGAGTACCGACATCTTCTACCTCTAAAAATATAGCGCTAGAATCATATACCCAAAAAAGGGCTTAATACCTGTAATAGCACACAAAATAAGCCAGCTGGCCTTTGCGTTGTTCATTTGCTGGGTTCCACTTATTCTGAGAACCTCTATCATTGTAATTCCTAACGCCAAATATTATAATAGCAATGTTAAAACTGCCGAAACGATTAGTCACTACGTATATCGGGCCCAAATATTCACAGGACTGTCAAATACGGACTTTAAACTAAAGAGATGAAAGAAGCTTGGGACCTTTTGAGATGCGTTGTTAGCGGTAGATGGAAAGAATGAGCTGAACAGAAATCGGATCAAAGGAAAAATTCTTAACGTAAAGTAAACAAGTAATAGAACACGTTTACATGCCTTCCGCACATTGTGAATAGTGTGTCTTTGCTTTTTGTTTATATGTTACCACGCCTATCATTTAATACTTTTAACTGACTAAGTGCCATGGGAAAAGTAATCGTCTTAAGCGACTTCCAGTATCTGCCATGGGTTTATATACAATAGTCCCCCCCCCCTTTCCATGTAACCCCATTAATTTTATATACACTACACCATGTCCATATGAACAACTTTTAAGTCCTAACTGTGACATACCCCTACTTCCCTTTTCCGCAATCAATTTTTGTTTGGTCAAAATTTACTTTCTGTTTTGCACTGAATCAGTCAATTATATTCTTAATTCGAAGCTATCGCTACACAAACATTATTACAGACATTCCAGAACATAGACAACTAATGAACATCATACAAAACCAGGTTTATCTTGGCTTGGTCACAATATCAGTGATACGATAGATGATTTGCCCAGTATCACCCCAGTATCCTTTATTTCCAAGAGATTACCTAATACCAAATTGTAGACTGGAATATACCTGGAAGCTCAGGTCAACTGAAAAGTCTCAAAGTCTCAAAGAGTTTCGAACACAAGACTACGGGGTCAGAAGGTAAGCGCGCTGGACACTGTGCTACCATGACTCCTCACTGTATTATTATTGTTATTTTGTTTCGTTAGCTCGCTTTGAACTCGAGCGTAGTTCATACAGGACTTATTTTTGCGAGTGGGCCAACTGTCCCCATTGCCATCTCCATCGCGCGAACCCACTCCGACTTCTGAGATATTTATTATTATTATTATTATTATTATTATTATTATTATTATTATTATTATTATTATTATTATTATTATTATTATTGTTATTATTATTATTATTATTATTATTATTGCCGGTCTCCCTGGCCGAGCGTTTAGCAGCTTTCTCCGTAACCCCGAATACTCTCGTGGTTGACGTGAGCGCACGAGAATTGGAAGCGGTTCGAGTAGCACCAGTGACTTATGAGAGTATGGAGCCGGTCGCTCAGAAAGTCGTGGCGTGATGATGAGCGTAATCTAGCCTAGGAATCAACATACAGCTGAAAGATGCTGATGTTGACGGCAATATCCTGAAACAGGATGGAAACGCGGTTAAAAAATTATTATTATTATTATTATTATGATTATTATTATTATTATTATTATTATTATTATTATTATTATTATTATTATTATTATTATTATTATTATCGTCCATATTCAAGACTTCGCTTGTTTGTAACTTTAATTAGTTCTCGGAGATCTGATAATTTTCTGTACCAAGAATATTATCAATGCACATCACATCTACGATTATTAATCGAGCATCCATCGATATTTAATCACGATTGTTACTGCCATTATTCGGAACTTTTGAAATAGGGCACTAGTGGTTAGGTAAACAAGCTGTCACAACTCATTCTTGTCTTGCACCTCTCCTTATATCCACACCAGCTGAGTTATTGCCTCCTGATTTCATAGCCAGTTTCAAGAATACGTTGTCTACTAATGTCTCTGATGTCCTTTTACATATGTCCCTGTTTCATAACCGCATTGTATGAACTTTTTCACCTTGAGCGTTTTAGAATGTTTATCACAGCAAATGAAGCAACCGCTGACATCTTCTTGAACATGTATATACGTTTTTAAAGGCGTATGGAATTAACAGTCGGTTATGTGGTTCGGCGATATAACTAAATTACCAACTGACAGTATGCCACAACAAGCAATGCTGGTTAGACCAAATGGAATCATAAGAAGATGACTTACTATGTAAATGATGGACAGATGGAATAACAGAGTCCACGGGGATCTGGATATATGAAGCCCATAAACGGGCACTCACTTGCTACTTATACTTCACCTCGACATCGCAAGGTACAAGAGGAACAAGATGAGATGAGATACACTCTTTGGTAAAAGGATGAGAATAGAGATGTTGATAAACGTCGTGATGAGATGATGATGATGATTGTCACGAGATAGACAGCAGGCTGGCCTCACGTCTTATTTAGGACGGGGAATCACCGCGCTAGTTTCAGTTGGAGAAATCCCGAAGGGAGATCCACTTTCCATAAATTTCTAAAATCTTCTAGAAGGTCTGTTCTAGAGAGTTCTTTACTAGTTGGTATGATCAGACTTAGACGAATTGACTTTCTCGTGGGAAGAGCACGAAATATCCAAGAAAGTCGAGACACACGTAAAGGTGGTAATTCTCTGAGACCGCGAGACAGACAGATATATATATATATATATATATATATATATATATATATATATATATATATATATATATATGTATATATATATATATATATATATATATATATATATATATATATATATATATATATAATGTATGTATGTGGGTGGGTGGGGATGTATTTGATGCGTTCGATAACGGTCCATCCAATTGGGATGAAATTTTCTACATGTTTTCTTTTCATTCCCATGCAGCCAACTTTTATAGTTTGGTACTGTACAATCAGCTATTTACTTACTAAAATTTAATTTTGTAATTACCTGGCTTAACATAAGAAAATTTATATAAAGGGACAACTTTTAGTAGCATTGCTATATCTTAGGTTAAGTCCCCTGGCTATAGATAGATAGATAGATAGATAGATAGATAGATAGATAGATAGATAGATAGATAGATAGATAGATAGATAGATAGATAGATAGATAGATAGATAGATAGATAGATAGATAGATAGATAGATAGATAGATAGATAGATAGATAGATAGATAGATAGATAGATAGATAGATAGATAGATAGATAGATAGATAGATAGATAGATAGATAGATAGATAGATAGATAGATAGATAGATAGATAGATAGATAGATAGATAGATAGATAGATAGATAGATAGATAGATAGATAGATAGATAGATAGATAGATAGATAGATAGATAGATAGATAGATAGATAGATAGATAGATAGATAGATAGATAGATAGATAGATAGATAGATAGATAGATAGATAGATAGATAGATAGATAGATAGATAGATAGATAGATAGATAGATAGATAGATAGATAGATAGATAGATAGATAGATAGATAGATAGATAGATAGATAGATAGATAGATAGATAGATAGATAGATAGATAGATAGATAGATAGATAGATAGATAGATAGATAGATAGATAGATAGATAGATAGATAGATAGATAGATAGATAGATAGATAGATAGATAGATAGATAGATAGATAGATAGATAGATAGATAGATAGATAGATAGATAGATAGATAGATAGATAGATAGATAGATAGATAGATAGATAGATAGATAGATAGATAGATAGATAGATAGATAGATAGATAGATAGATAGATAGATAGATAGATAGATAGATAGATAGATAGATAGATAGATAGATAGATAGATAGATAGATAGATAGATAGATAGATAGATAGATAGATAGATAGATAGATAGATAGATAGATAGATAGATAGATAGATAGATAGATAGATAGATAGATAGATAGATAGATAGATAGATAGATAGATAGATAGATAGATAGATAGATAGATAGATAGATAGATAGATAGATAGATAGATAGATAGATAGATAGATAGATAGATAGATAGATAGATAGATAGATAGATAGATCCCCGCCAGGGCCTGGGCAAAGCCGGGCCGGGTCAGCTAGTATATATTTATATATGTCTAGGCTCGTTAAGCTTTTGCAGAATCCTATCAATAGGTCCTCTCATTGCAGAACCTCCCTTCGAGTGTGCTGAAGAAGATAACATAGTCCTGGAAACTGACGGAGGAACATGGCGCAAACTCAGTACCTGTAACTGCGCGAACTCCCCAGGGTTGGAGCAGCGCTCTGTCTTTTCGCCTAAGAAGTTCCCGTCGACCAGATTATGTGCCGGCCAGAAGATTCTTCCAGTACCTGACACTTACCAGTCATCGGTCACATATTACCTGCATCGCCTTCCAAGGTAAAGATGACATATTATGTGCAATATCAGGCCACTGAGGCCCGGAGACTTTGCTGAGAAATTGAACCGTAGAGCTCCTACAATAGTATCCAGGTTTCTGAACTTGTGTGAACAGTCTTGACCATGTCAGTACCACAGCACAGTCAGACATTGACTTTTCAGTGACAGTGTTTTGTTGTAAGCTGTTAGAATGGGCAACATGAACATTGGGTCCAGCCCAGTTATGAACTCTTCAGTCACAGTCTTCAACTCCCTAGAGAGGTCACTGGTGTGGGTTGCCAGGAACTGACTTTGTTTCTAGAAGAGCGACTACACGAGTCTAGCAGATACGCAAGTCCAGCCGATGGAGGATCTGCCGAAGCCCGGTGAGGTGGCTGAAACAGCGGACGGTGTTGACGTTACGGGGGCATCCCGAGGATGATTACCTTGATCCTACACTGCTGATTCTGTGTCTGTCTAGCTGAGAAACTTCTTACCTTGATCTATACCTGTCTCCTACTCTGCTATTGTACATAATACATTTATGCATCATTCCTTTAACGAAATCAGAGTTGAGTCATGTCGTCTCGATTGAGCCCTAGTGGTTAACGCCCCTAGGTTGAGAGACTGAGAGAAAGCAGGGCCCAGGGGCCCCGGGGGGGGGGGGGGGTTTGGTAGCCTGAGTGCACCTATACCTAAGCCCAGAACCTATCCCGAAGTATACAGTGAAGTAATAGTTCAGCCCAACCCACTGATATTACGACAATGATCATGAAATTATTGACTTAACTGTGGAAACATCCTTAGAATACAGTGGGTTAGTCTGAACAACTGCGATGACGTACTGCAAGATCTGTACAGAGCACTGACTCTTAAATACCACCATGCCTCGGAAACTACAATACTTTGGCAACATCAAACTGATTTTAAAAGTACAGAGGGACTTCTGGTCCAGTATGGCAGATAAGAAGGCGATCCATTAAGGCACTGGAGTGTTGTTTGCTTCTGGCCACAGTTTGCTTATGCATTTTTCTTATTTGGACTTGCAGTACATGTGTCCGTCGCCTAGGTGTTGAGCTGAGTGCCTGGTGCGCCACTGTGAACTGTGGATTTCACGTGGAACTCTTTGTAGTATCTGCACTGGATCTTTCCAGGGCCACCAGCAGAAGCTGTCATGTGAATGACACACAGTGTCGTGGGGGACCTGATGGGGGAGCTGACTCTTTGGGAAACCCCAAGACCTTATTTAAAAGCAAAAAATAAAAAAAAAGAAGAAAACAAAGTCTATCCTCTGTGGTTCGTGGTGTGAACTGCATGCTCAGAAAAATGGTGGGTGGCCGTTTGCCATTCTATCTAGTTTGCCTTATGCAGTAATGTTTGTGCAACTGCTGGTTTTTATAGTGACTGCAGCTTCCATCGACGATGCACTGAATTCTAGAGCTAGACTGCTGGTATTGGCATTCTGTCAGCAGCCTTATGCTTGCATGCGTGTGCATTACCACTAACACTGCAACTGCCACTGCTACTACTACTTCTACTATTACTACTACTACTGCTACTACTACTACTGCTACTACTACCACCACCACTACAACCATCACCACCTCCACCACTACTACTAGAACCACAGCCGCTACTACTACTACTACTACTACTACTACTACTACTACTACTACTACTACTACTACTACTACTACTACTACTGCTGCTGCTGCTGCTGCTGCTGCTGCTGCTACTACTACTACTACTACTACTTCTACTACTACTGCTGCTGCTGCTGCTGCTACTACTACTACTACTACTACTACTACTACTACTACTACTACTACTACTACTACTACTACTACTACTACTACTACTATGTACAATGTCTTTTACATACACTGTCTATGTGTACAATGATTTAATGACCGCTACCAATTCTCGCGCAACTGCGTTTGCTCACGGGGATAAACGGGATTATGGAGAAAGTCGCTAAACCTATGCCAGGATGTCCTGCAAATAATAAATACTTGTGTTTAAATAAATATCACTAAAACAGAAATTGAGGCATGTTGAATGTCACGTGTATTCAAGCCCGCTACATGATGAAGTGGAAACACAGACCTTGACTTCAAGTCTCCTTGCGGACTGGACACGTGTGAAATAAAATCTGCGTGTATTACATAACTGAAACATAAAATTCATCGCACTTTCCTTTCATGTTGAGGGGATAGCGCGAACGCAGTCCCCCTTACGAAAAAATTACGCACTCGAGTCACCCACATTTGGGGTGATCACAGGCGTCAATCCAACCGAAGTGCAATGGAAGGGCCTCAACCTGGGAGCACCACCTTTTTTTTTATTTTAAGAAGAACTCACAGTTGCCAAAGGGGCAAGAGCCACCCCACTAGGTCCTGCGTCCCCGTGTGCCCGGTGGTCATCCCGGCCCCTGGAAAGATCTTAACTCTTTCGCTACCGTGATCCCATCTATCGGCACGATGTATTTCCCGAGATGGCAGTCCGCCGTTTTAGTGCCACAAAATGATCAGTGGTTTATTTCACATATTTCTGCTCCGTTTCGGAATTTTAAGTTACAGTAAACTAAAAAGTCGTACAGCCGAAAGATCTCTACGCCATTTTGGTGCGGTCATTCGTTTTATAATTTTGGATTCTTGTGAATTTTCAGTTTTAAGGTAGTGTTAATTTGTTTTTTCACAATGGAAACGCCCACCAGTTTGCGTCCACGTAGTATGACTTGAGATCAAGCTAGATTATTGTTTATAACTGTTTTAAACAATAGTGATTCCCTTATCAGTGAATATTTAGAAAGAATTTTCAGTTGTGTCTAAAGTTTTAGCACGTGGTGATAAAGAAAAACCAGTGAATGTTCGTCAACAGCTGAGTGTTTGACAACGAAGCACGAATGGCTGAAGTTTACGTCTGTCATTATTGCTATGGGACTTGATCCAAGACCATGTATCAAAGACTACTGGTGTACAAGTGCACATTTATATACTCCTTGGTATGCCACTGCCACTACGTTTCCCAGTAATCAATTAGAAAATTATAATATATTTATCACACCATGTTTCATGTATGTCAACCTGAGGGTACCCACAAAAAAAAAAAAAAAAAAAAAAAAAAAAAAATTGATCCTCTTGTTGACATGATTCTGAAGAATATCCAGGAAGCATTTTACCCATTTGAAAATGTGTCCATTGATGAAATGATTATTTGGTGGAAGGGCTAAATAAAGCTAAAAAACAAACATGCATTGTTGTCTCTACAAAGTCTGTAGTTAGAACTGTTGAGAGTGGATTGTGAAAACCGCAAAGCAAGCCGAAGATGGTCTCCATGAAAATAACACGGCGATGAATGGCTGCGACAGAATGGACCAAATGGTTGGATATTATAATATCCATGATAGGAAAACCATTAAGTGGTGGAAGAAGATCTACTACTAGATCTTTGAAATTGCACAGATCAATGCTCACATCCTACATTCCATATGGCAAACAGAGAAAGGAGGATAAAAATTGTTATAGAAGGATTTCAAGTAAAGGAAAGTGCTCATCGCAAAGTAGCTCAGAGTATTCCTGAAAGTTTGACACTCTGCCTGCCGAAGAATTTCAGTCTGTTGCAGGAAATTGAGCCAAGCATTTAATTTAATGAATTATAATAGAAATAATATAATATAAATAATAGAATTTGTCGGTGTCAATAGAGACTGTGTTTTTTGTAGCACTCGAACTAAACGACACATATCATCTTTTGTTTGCTCCGGCTGCACTAATAGACCAGACTTGTGCGCCAAAGTTTGCTTTGCAGCCTATCACAAATAGACTGCCACATATAGTAAATAAAAACAAACAGACATGACAATTAAATGTAAATCTGCCAAGTGTTCTCCTAACTTTTGTCTGAAAAAAGAAAAATACATGATTCAGAATCTGCGGCAAAACTTCTTTTCGGATGATTGATTCGGAGCAATTGTATTTATAGTTTAGAAAAGTGTTGTTTGTGCAGTAAATTCAACAGGATTAGCAGTGATCAGGATATTGGATAACAACGCCCCCTTGGTAAGTACAATGTTTATATTATTTTTACCTACTTTTGTCCACATATTTTACAAATTATATTATTATTTTTATTTTATTTACAACCTAAAGCAGAAATTCTCCTACCAACATATTCCTTGTGCAATCCCCTTTATTTTGATATATAATACAACATTTCTGCTACAATTCTAACCATTTTCATAACATTATTGCGACATACACCAACTTCCAGATTGCGGCCATTAGTTTTTTTCATTTTTGTGACAAAGACATGGTTCAGAATATGCACCAAAACTTCCTTTTTGTTGATTTAAATGAGCAATACTGTTTATATTCTTGAAGACAAGTGGTGTTTGTTTGATTATTCAGTAAATTAAACATTATTAGCAGTATAGGAGTGTAGAAAACACATTCTAAGTGCAATGTTTACATTATTTTTACCTACTTTTGTCCAATTATTTTACAAATTATATTATTATTTTTATTTTATTTACAACCTAAAGCAGAAATTCTCCTACCAACATATTCCTTGTGCAATCCCCTTTATTTTGATATATAATACAACATTTCTTCTACAATTTTAACCATTTTCATAACTTTACTGTGAGAGACCCCACCTTCCAGATTTCAGCCATTATTTTTTGTCATTTTTTGTTAAAAAGACATGGTTCAGAATATGAACCAAAACTTCTTTTTGGGTTACTTTAATGAGCAATACTGTTTATATTCTTGAAGACAATTGGTGTTTGTTTGATTATTCAGTAAATTAAACATGATTAGCAGTATAGGAGTGTAGAAAACACCTTATAAGTGCAGTTTTTAAAATAATTTTTACCTCTTTAATTTCAGTTGTTATTATTAAACCTCTCATTATTGTCATAATATTTGTAACCTATCAATTAATTATTAACCCTGTCATGTTCCTTGTGCAATCCTCTTTAATTTGATATGTAATACAATAGATCTGCTACCATCTTAACCATTTTAAAAGCATTATTGTAACACACCCCTAGTTCCAATTTTCTGCCATAAATTTCTGTTTGGTCACAGCCCAGTTTTTGTTTGGTAGTGAAAGAGTTAAGCAAAAGGCCTAGAAGCGACCAAATAGCGTATCAGACCAATGAGACAAACAGCCTTGCATCAATTTTTTTTTGTTTTTAAACCTTTATTTCATACAAAGCAATGTATATTTACAAGGTGTAATGTGTGTTTCTTTTGTTTGTGTATATTATAGAGCGTTGCCGTTTGTTAGTGTTAAGTGTGACATTGTGAATAAAACAAATACATACATATATACAGTTATGATAATATGACATTTATGGCATAGTGCATGTAGATACACATTCCTTGCATATGCTTCACTTCCACTTTCGTAAGCGGAATGCATGTAACACCTCTCTCTCTCTCTCTCTCTCTCTCTCTCTCTCTCTCTCTCTCACACACACACACACACACACACACACACACACAATCTCGTGCTTTCTGGAGACCGCAGTACATTAACTGCCCCGCGCTTGGACAATAAACTTTAAACTATCATTTCCATTAAAATGTGGCTTCTTTGTCATTTCTGGGTCACTTAGCTACCGAGGTGAAGGTCGTTGGTGTTGCTGCCTGACAAAAGGTATCATGGACTAGAGCCTTGCATCAAATGTTTGTTTTAAAATCTTTTATTGAGTATTAAAATCATTGCAAAGTGTATTGTTCGTGTTTTTACAGAGCGTTGCATGTGGACGTGTAGGTGACATATGCGCAAATTTACAAAACTTATTATGCATTGGAACACATCTTTATATGTTACACCAATTATCTGAACTATATATTTCATTGGGTAAACTCTCAACTCAACTCAACTCGGATAAGACTGGACCCATTCAACTGTTCTGGTAACTTGTTGTGTTTTGGGCCTACATTGTGTAGCTTGTTTAACATTTTTCGTAGATTTGGTTGCTTGTTATCAGCTTCCTGGTTTGTGCTTTTTTTTTTAAACCTTTATTTCATACAAAGCAATGTATATTTACAAGGTATAATGTGTGTTTCTTTTGTTTGTGTATATTACAGAGCGTTGCCGTTTGTTAGTGTTAAGTGTGACATTGTGAGTAAAACAAATACATACATATATACAGCCATGATAATATGACATTTATGGCATAGTGCATGTAGATACACATTCCTTGCATATGCTTCACTTCCACTTCCGCAAGCGGAATGCATGAAACACCTGTCCATCTCTCCCTCTCCTCTCTCCCTCTCTCTCTATCTCTCTCTCTCTCTCTCTCTCTCTCTCTCACACACACACACAAACACATACACACACTCATACACATACACGTGCAAATTCATGCACCAAATACACACACACGCACACACACCTGCATCCACACACAGACGCATACATATGTTACTGCCAACGGCACAGACACCCATCCACAATATATTTCATGTTGCATATTCAAATATAATAATGGGAAAATTAATAATAATGGTAGCAGTAATAATAATAGTATTATTAATAATAATAATATAACTGTAAGATTATTAATACCATCAATAAACACATTTACAGTTGTAGTATCCTTTGTTTCAAACAAGTTATTTGCTTCTTCTGTAATATGTGCTGTCTTCAGCCAAATCTTTCACGAGATTTGCGTTTGTGGGGCTAAGATTATAATGTTTGCGACTTTTTGTTGATAACGTTGTTGGACAATTTCTTTGTTGATTGTTCTGTAATTGTATAGTGCTTTGTTTCTTAATGTCCATATAAGATTTCTGTACTCTGCCAATAGAACAAGTAGCTTTGTGTGGATGTCTTGTGTAGAGTAAGGAATGGAATTTATCATGATTGCTTTGTAAACGTCTCTTCTTTGTTTCGTATGAGTGTTTAGGATGTTTTGTAGGAGATTTCTTGTTGGCATGATTGTGTTGCATTCGTAATAGATGTGCTCTTCTGATGCTTGGACGTTCCGTCTACAAAGCTGACACTGTAGTATTTGTTTAGTTATTTTTGCTGTTCTCTCTGTTATTGGGGTCATGCTGTAAACAAGCCTATATGTAATTTTCTTTGCTTTTGGAGTAATCTGCTTGTTGTGAATATTAGCGAAAATTTCGGTATAATCTTTTATGAAATATCTATGTCCTCTTTTAATTATGAGATGTACCGGAGTTGCTTGTAATTTAATTAAATGCTTGTAGATTGTATTTGGTATCTTGTGTAGTAATTGTTCGTGTCCTTTAATGGCTGAAATACATATTTTGTAGAACGTTGGGAGAGTGCCAAAGTAATGTGAGGATGTATTCCTAATAGGTTTTAAATAAGATAGCCTAATTCCAATGTAATAGTGTGCTAAAGGATGTTTTTCTGGGTGTTGTAGGATTTCACCTACGTGTTTGATCCTAAGTGCTTGTATTTTGGTTATGTCTTGGAGGGCGATACCTCCATCTTTTTTGTCTTGCATGAGTGTAGTATGTTTGATACTGTAGATGGTGCTGCCAAACACAAAGCGTCTAATCTCTTTGTTTATGTTTGTGACAGTCTGACGTGGAGGGTCTAGGACTGTGCACATATATAGTATTTTTGGAATTATATATGTATTAACAATGGTACTTCTATCAAATATGGTAGTTGTTTTGTATTTGTACCTCTGTAACATATCTCTTATTTTCTTCTCTAGATTTTGTCAAGTGTCTTTGTGTGTCTGATTTGATTGACATGGGAAGACTATTCCGTACAATTTTATAAGATTGTTTGATGTTAAGTCAAATGGAAAATCCGCCTTATTTTTCCATTTGCCTAAGCCTATTATAGTAGATTTTTGGACGTTTAATTTTGCCCCACTCCCTTTGCCGAAAAACGAGAACGTCTCCAAAATTATCCGTACAGATTTTTCAGTTGTCGGAAAGAAAATGGTATCGTCCGCATAAGCACACAGCTTTTGTTCACCCTTCCCTGGTATGAACGTACCCTTGACATTGTCGTCCTGACGTATCTTTTCTAGAATTGGCTCTAGAGCGACAACGTACAGTAATGGGGACAAGGGACATCCCTGTCTCACTGACCTAGTCAACCTGAAAGAATTGGTTAGGGTATGGTTTAATAGAATCTGACTTTCCGGTTTTAAATATAAAATTTGGATCCATATCCGAAAATAATTTCCCACGTTGCAGTGTGAGAGCTTTGTGGAGGTATGAGTGAGATATTCTGTCGAATGCTTTTTCTTGATCTAAAGAGAGAATTGAGGACTGGCAGTTTTTCAGATGTGTGTAGTTGATGATGTCCCTTATGAAGTGTGTGTGTTTCTGGATATTCCGGTGTTGTACACTACATTGCTGGTCTTCATTAATGAGAGTTGCCATTACTGGTTTCAATTTATTACTTTTGGGCTGTCAAGGAACAAAAGTAGGTACTGTAGGCTGGCAGATTTATGGCAGTGGGAACGTGCTTGAGCTGAGAAATCTACTTCAAGGAGCATGAACTCAAACAAGGACTATGAACTCAAAAACAAGGTCGTAGCAGGGTGAAGAGAGTTAGATTAATAATAAGATGCAAATTAAACATGCAGATCAGCCAAGCTGCGTGCTGTAAGCTGATTGGAGATTTTCCCCGCGCGGCGTTGGGGAAAGACAAGGCCGCGGGACAGCGACAGCACTTGTAGAAGTGATATATACTTTGGGATCCGGTCAGTTTGGACAGTGTGGAACGAGCAAGAGTACGGTTTAGCAACAGGGCCTAGTGGGTCGAGGGCCGGGCTATCGCCCAGCCCAGGAGGTATGAGTTCGGAACTTCAGCGATGGTGATGTCCATATCTCAGGCTGTTTAGTGTCTAAGAAGATGGAGAGGCGGTATTAAAGACGGAAAAGATGCACATATCACAGTTCCGTATGGACCGCCGGGAAAAGAAGATAATCAAAGGATCTGTGGACCATTTATTCCAGGTAATTAAGCCTGACGGAGTGGAACGCAAATTCTGAGGATCACAAAATGGCGTGCAAGCCATTTGAGAGGGACTGTTGGCTAAGGAGACCTCTCACTTATTGCAGTAGATGGCTAAACGTCAGATAGGACAACCAACAGCCAGAGACACTGCGGTTGTAACCACACAGGAGACTAAGGTCAAACATGACTGGAAAACGTCTGGTGGGATCCACGACAATCTAGAGGTTGAACAAAGCAATTATATTTCAACTATGGAACCCAGAAGGACAACGGGACGGCAGAAGCTGAACGTAGTGACGCGTGGCCATGGTTGTTGTTTGTAGAGCAAACTTGAGCCCCAGCTCTGGTTAATGTCGTTTTAGGCCACACACTTCCATTCGTATACCTGTTTATACCTGTTTATGCCACTATATCTCTGCTGTTAGGGTTATAGTTTTGTTATTCGTTATGTTATGGCTCTTTGCTGTATCTGGTCCCAGTCGACCTATGTGATGCGGGTGTCTTGTGTGGCTATTGAGGGTGCCCTTTGACTCAACTGAACATGGTTGAGGTTTCACTGTCATTCAGAGACCGCCCCTGTAGTCAGTGCTCGGCAGCAGTTATCTCTAACTGTAGGATTTCAGATTCCCATTTCTGTATGTACCGACTGTCCATGAGTCCTGAGATGATAACAATAGAAAGTCCATACCTGCTGTTACTGTTGTTGTTGTTTACATTGAGGCCCCTTTGTTGCCATGTGCTTGCTGGTTTGTGGGGATGGGTATTCGGTCATATCCATAGCGATGTTAGGCAGCAGTGATATCTACTGTGGGAACATAGGTTCCCATTTCTGTATATGTCAGTTGTGTGACATGTCAAGATGCCTGTTTGTCACTGAATCATGCAGTTATGTCAATAAAAGTCTAATTTTGTTGTTCTTAATTTGTTTTGTTTAGTCTGTAGTTTGTTGTGTAAACTCATTGATCTTGTTACAGTCCAGCAGTGTAATCTTCTGTCTGGGGTATACAACAGTATATCCTCCGCCCTAAGAACTCCTGGAATCTTCTGTCTAACCCTCTATCCCTTTTCTTGTTAATCGAGGAGAATATATACAGTGCTCTTTCTCTATTTCTTCTTATTGTCCCTTTCTTCTCTGGCCCACTAAAAGTCAGTGTTGCGTTTCTTTGTCTTTGAGCACCTAAGTATAGCAAACTATGTCTTCCTGTCCTTTATATTCTTCCTCCTGTGACATTAAAATCTTGTAGTCTACGTTTAAAAGCGAGATCGGTCTGTAACTCTTTAAAAGTGTCTTTTCAGTGTTCTCCTTCGGAATAAGAGTGATGTAAGAAGTGTTGAAACTGGATGGGAGTTCTTGTTTGTGGAAAGATTAAGAGAATACTGTTAGTAAAAGGGGACCTAGAAGAGGAAAGAAAAACTGATAGAATTCAGCGGTAATACCGTCAGGGCCAGGCGATTTGCCCTTCTGCATTCCGTGAACCGCTGGTGTTATATCTGTTAGTGTTAATTCAGTATCTAGTGTTTGTTTCTGTTCCTCTGTGAGTTGTTTTGTGAATTTAATAAAGTTTTCTTGTACGTGCGCCTGTAAGTTTTCCTCTGTGTAAAGGTTCTCATAATAATCTTCAAAGGCTAAGGCTATTAGTTGTGGCTCGACTTGTATATTTCCTTCCCTGTCGATTATCTGGCCTATCTGTCTGCTGCGCTGTATGTTTTGTTCTATAGCTAGGTATTGTTTACTCAGTATCTCTTGTGTTATAGTTTGTAACTTTGTTCGCAGTAAAGCCCCCTGAAATCGGTGATTTATGTGGAGATCTAATTCTTCCTGTAATGCTATGACGTGTGGTGAACTTTTGTCTGTCTGTAGTAAGAGCTTAATTGCATTTTCCAATACATTTGCTTGTTGTAGTTTTTGCTTGTGTATTACTACTGCTAGTGTTTGAGTTCTCTCTCGTATAGTTTGTTTAAGTGTTTCCCAGAGTTCTCGCGCATTACCCTCTGGTATATCGCTTGTGTATGTGAGGATCAGTTTTGTTATGCAATCTACATAGTCCTAATTTTGTAAAAGTTTGTAGTTAAATTTCCAATGGGGAGATCTTCTAAAATGTGTTTCTCTTGTACTGTGTTTATTGTTGCAACTACAGCCTTATGGTCTGTGAAGTTCAGTGTCTCCTGTAAATGCTTGACTTGTGTTATGTGATGTGTTATGGGCGCATAAATTCTATCTAATCGCGCTGCTCTTTTGTGTGCATTGTTTGTGTGTGTTGTATCTATATCATGGGGATGCATCTGCCTGTATGCGGCTGTCAGCCCATGTATAACTAAAATTGTTTGCAATGTGTCTAAATGATGTTCCTCCTCCCCCGGTGTGTTTCTAATTTGCATTCTTACATCTCCATTGATAAGGTCATGCGCCGAAAGTACGCAATTAAAATCACCCCCTAGAATTATGTTGTGACCCCGATATGAGCCTGATAATAAATTTTACAGTGTTTGGTAGAAGAGCGGCTGATTTCTGTAGTCAGGCGGTGCGTGTTTGTTGACAATAGTGTATTTATGTATGTTATTTCCCATCTGTACTATAGCTATCCTACCCTGGCAGTCCCCGTCCTTCTCTATAATCTGCCACCTGTCCGATGTTTGTATTATTGCTGTACCCAATCCGATATATTGAGTACTAAGACTAAAACATGAGTGTCTTAGACCTAAGCATGTTGTGATATATGATGCGTGTTCGTCGGTGTTAACGTTAGTTTCCTGAATGAGTATAAAATCGGGTTTATATTTGTGTATGCGTGGTATAAGATGATTAATTTTTGATCCTATACCTCGAATGTTAATACTCATTATTTTAATTTCCGCTGCCATTTTTGTTGTAATATAAGAAAAGGTTGAGTATAATTACGTTTCTTGTTTCGAACTGTCTGTATTCATGCTATCATTTCTGGAGATAGTCAGTATATTCCTTCGCCGGGCTTGAAATATCTAAGTCTATAACGAGGCGTGGAGAAGAATCTGACAGGTTTCTTTGTCGGGGTGGTGTGTTGATGTTATCACAGTCTCTCCCGGTCATGGCGCTGGTCGTTATCTGTTCAGTATAATTACTTACACATTTCTTTTTGTTTGACCTGTGCGCTTCAGACGGTGTAGGGTAGTCGTGGTTGTTGAGGGGCGGCAGCGTCGTAGCAGACGTTTGGTGGGCTGGAGGTGTCGAGCTCTGACCGTCAGACAGGCTCTTGGTTGAGCGTCCCCTATTCCCACCGACCAGCTGGAAACCGTCTTCATCCTCCTTACTATGTTGATCTGTCTGGGAGTTCGAGGTGACTTTTTGTGCCAGTATAGGTCCGTTCTGAGTTTGTACTTTGGCCGGACATTTATTACCCCAGTGGGAGTCTTTCCCACAGACTGTACACGCCGTCCGGCGCCCCGGAACTGTGATAAAGAGACGGTGTATCTTATCTTCTACCCCGTCCAACTCCATGTCCACGTAATGTGGCAGAGGTTCTTTCAGGTTGCACAGAAGTAACCACTTGTCCGTGCTGTTTTTAAGTGTATGCACTTCCGCATGTTTTTTTTTTTTTAAACTTTTATTTCATACAAAGCAATGTATATTTACAAGTTGTAGTGTGTGTTTCTTTTGTTTGTGTATATTACAGAGCGTTGCCGTTTGTTAGTGTTAAGTTTGACATTGTGGATAAAACAAATACATACATATATACAGTTATGATAATATGACATTTATGGCATAGTGCATGTAGATACACATTCATTGCATATGCTTCACTTCCACTTCCGCAAGCGGAATGCATGAAACACCTGTCCATCTCTCTCTCTCTCTCTCTCTCTCTCTCTCTCTCTCTCTCTCTCTCTCTCTCTCTCTCTCTCTCACACACACACACACACACACACACACACACACACGCGCGCGCAATCTCGTGCTTTCTGGAGACCGCAGTACATTAAATGCCCCGCGCTTGGACAATAAACTTTAAACTATCATTCCATTAAAATGTGGCTTCTTTGTAATTTCTGGGTCACTTAGCTACCGAGGTGAAGGTCGTTGGTGTTGTTGCCTAATGACAAATTACAGGGTGACTCTCTAGTCCATGATACCTTTTGTTTGGGGGGCAAGAATCAGGGATTTACTACTAGCAATTAGAGTCCATGGCCTGTCCCCAGGTAGATAATTGGTCCAAAGTTGTGATAGTGTCTGGGTTTCATATACAATGGGAAGGACTTAAAACCCGGTCCACTAAAAGCCACCTTAGCTTACAGGGTATTTAAAGGGCTCATTCAATTTGTTTATACATGGTGGTGCATATTTTTCTATTGAAACATATCATTACCTATAACATCATTTTAATACTTGAGATACCGCCTTGGTTTAAAGGCTGCTACACGCACACACGCGCGCGCGCGCACACACACAAAAACACATACACACACTCATACACATGCGCGTGCAAATTCATGCACCACACACACACACACACGCACACACACCTGCATCCACACACAGACGCATACATATGTTACTGCCAACGGCACAGACACCCATCCACAAAATATTTCATGTTGCACATTCAAATATAATAATCTTCTTCTTCTTCTTCTTCTTCAGCGTTCCGAGCCATTGAGGTTCTTTGCTGCAAATACAATCCGTCTCCATTCGTCTCTCTGGTGGACCTTCTCTTGCCAGTCGTTGATTCCAAGTGCTTGTAGGTCTGTACATGTATTATCTCTCCACCGCCTTCTTGGTCTACCTCGGGGTCTACGGTCATTTATTTCCTGAGTGTAAGCGAGTTTTGTTTCCCTATTATCTTCCATTCTTTCTATATGCCCCAGCCATTGTAGTCTATTAGCTTTCATAATATAATAATGGGAAAATTAATAATAATAGTAGCAGTAATAATAATAGTATTATTAATAATAATAATATAATTGTAAGATTATTATTATTATTAAAAAAAAAAAAAAAAACTTTTGAGTGTTAAAATCGTTGTAACGTGTATTGTTCGTGTTTTTACAAAGCGTTGCATGTGGACGTGTAGGTGACATATGCGCAAAATTACAAAACATTTTATACATTTCCACATTGCAATTGTTGTAAGGTAACATTACAAACAAACAGCAAGATGATAGTACACAGTTATTTATTTCCCCTGCCATCTCCCTCTCTTGTCGGCTCTAAAACCACCAATGCCATCACCACCACTCGGTAATGATGAACATGGCAGCATAACTTGTTAGAACCAATCGTCGAGGGTGGCAGCAGCTTCAACAACAACAGTATCAAAATGGCCGGAACGGGGATGTGACAGTATACGGGTTTACAAAACAGAAAAGGTAGTCGTTGCATTTATAATGTTTGTGTTGTTACATGCGTTCTGTGTGTTTAGTATTTCTGAACGTGTATTTACAGAGCGTTGCGTGTAGGCGTGTAGGTGACATGTGTTCAATATGTGTACAAATTTTTACATTGACATAGTTTCATATGAAAGGGGGGTTACCCAGAAATTTTTCTTTACTCTATTTGTTTCCACCGTCACTCCCTCACCAAGGGGCTCCAAACCCGCAAATACCATCACCACCTCTTCGGTAATGATGACAATGGCAGTAATCTGTTTAGAAACAACCAGTGAGGGCGGCGGCGGCAGCATCAACAACAACAGTAACGAGCTGGGAGGAGGGGGAAAACGAGTGATTGTTATAATAATAATAATGATCATAAATTGAAATTTAAGGCCATCTGACCATAATTATTATTTTGGTCAATATTTTTCAATTATTCAATGGTCAATTTTGGTCAATATTTAAAAATGGGGTTTTTACTTATGAAATCATACCAGTTAGACAGAGCTTGACAAGACGAATCCAACGGTATTTCAACGAATGGTTTACGTTAATTCTAAGCGGAGTTATGAATTATATGGTGACGTAATTTAATACCAGGAAGTGCAATGATAAACTAAGAGATAAGTAAGATTTTCTCGCAGCCCTAAAATTGGAAGCTGAGAAATTCTGCCTTCTATTACCGTGGCTTGTTTATTTTTAAACGGACAACGTTGTGGCATATATCATTGCGTCCGGGTCGGCGAGGCCTAACTTGACGTATTTTCTATTTTTCGATAGGATGTGCCGTGACCTAATTAAAAATTTAAAATGGCCGCCAATTGTTTATTATTTGCCTTTATTACCGTGGCTTGTTTAATTTTAAACGGACAACATTGTGCCATATATCATTGCGTCCGGGAAGGCGAGGCCTAACTTGACGTATTTTCTATTTTTCAATAGGATGTGCCGTGACCTAATTAACAATTTAAAATGGTTGCCAATTTTTTATTATTTGCCTTCTATTACCTTGGCTTGTTTAATTTTAAACGGACAAGATTGTGCCATATATCATTGCGACCGGGGCGGCGAGGCCTAACTTGACGTATTATTTATTTTTCGATAGGATGTGCCTTAACCTAATTAACAATGTAGTCACTGGAGGGTCTTCTCCGTGATTATTTATTGTATTTTGTGTAGGTAATTGTTCGCTGATGAAGCTAGTCAAAACGTCCTGTGTTTTTCGTTATTCTTTTCTGGTAGTTTCATTACTCTGTGTAATTTTATATTTTTGATATTTTCAGCTTTGTCGCAGTACAAAAAGAAAAAAAGAGGCAAGTGAAATATTTCATCCAGCTAACCTTCCGAGGAGATGAATAGGTCCAAGTGGGCTCCCCATGGCCACACGGTCAATTTGGCGATATGACTTGTTTAGAAAGTTGAATTGAATGTCGGATACACATTCCGAATTGGGTGGACAAGATACTACACACAGAATATGGTAGCCTAGGCAGGCCGACACACCGGAACAGTCCTGCTTCATCGGTCGCGAGACATGTGCTCGAGAGCAGTCACGTGGTTGAAAGAGACATTGCCTTCCGTGTGTTGTTCAACGCACAAAGTAGTCGATTGTTAAAGTTTGCTGAAGCTATACTAATCAACCTTCGTAAGCCGTCCTTGTGTAAGCAGAAAGACATGTTAGTCAGTTTAAAATTACCGTGGTAGACAATCGACATTACTGTGCGAACATGTGTATATTTCAGTTTGAAGGATTTATCTAGTTAATTCACGTATGTTGTGTGATTTCTGCAGTATGTACCTGATGAGATGCAGCGAAATATGCCAGGCAATAAATAGTGCAATCTATTGTTTGTGTCTTCGTTATTCAAATATATAGAAACTCACCACAGGGAGGTGTGCACCTGAATTGTTTTATCAAATTGACACAGGCTGTGGCAAAGGTGTGATAGACAGAATCTTGAATGTCACATGAAATGGTCCAAGAAAGAGTGTCACAAGTGATGGCCATTCTTTGGTTAATTGCTTTTTATGTTTCACAACTAATTTTTTTAATATATGTAAATTATTAGTAAGAGTGCTTTCCTGTATTAGCATGCCTGGTTCGTTGGCATGAACGAGACTCCTCACTTCTCTCAGCACATCAGGTACAGCACGACCATCTACTATCATATTGTATTGTCTTAATGTCCTAACTGCATTGCGACAGCTTTCTTTTATTAATTAAATATCATGCATTAATGTAAGTAAGTAAGGTTGTAACTGCTGCATAAATTAAACAGCAGTTAATTAATTATTAAGATATTAGATAATTAAATATTCACTAAAATTGATTTCTACTTCTGCTCTATAATTATTGATTACACTGTTCTGTATCTAATAGTGAGAAATTAATAATTAAATACTAACTTATTTAAAACATATAACTTATTTTACAGTACTGTATTTAAATCTACAAGGATTTAACAATCTACAAATCTACTTCTGTAATCTACAAGGAGTTATAAGTCAAATTACATGGAAGCGATATTCAGATCTATTCATTCTCAGTATGACTGGCTATGCTGCTATACTAAAAAAAAAATTTCCTAACGAAGAACGAATAGGGGGATGTTGCAACTCTGCACATTTATGTAAAATTGAACGTGGAACTCAAAAATGCAATAAAAAGTTAAGATTTCTTTACTCTACAAGGAGTTATAAGTCAAATTACATGGATGCGCTATTCAGATCTATCCATTCTCAATATGACTGGCTATGCTGCTATACTAAAAAAAATTTTCCTAACGAAGAACGAATAGGGGGATGTTGCAACTCTGCACATTTATGTAAAATTGAACGTGGAACTCAAAAATGCAATAAAAAGTTAAGATTTCTTTACTCTACAAGGAGTTATAAGTCAAATTACATGGATGCGCTATTCAGATCTATCCATTCTCAATATGACTGGCTATGCTGCTATACTAAAAAAAATTTTCCTAACGAAGAACGAATAGGGGGATGTTGCAACTCTGCACATTTATGTAAAATTGAACGGGGAACTCAAAAATGCAATAAAAAGTTAGATTTCTTTACTCTACAAGGAGTTATAAGTCAAATTACCTTACTATTCATGAATATAATCCCAAAACTGCAATAGAAAATAGTTTCTGGGCATGAAAACATTGGCGCTAAGCAGAAGGACCAATGCTTAAATTATCAGAATAACTTCCCCTTTCATCGTACCACGCTGCTATCGTTTATTTGCCTTATAAGATGGACATGGTCCAACCGGAAGTGATCGTTCGACGACGCGACAAAAAGTTCGCGAAATTAAGAAATCCCAGCCACGCATTCGACCGGAAGTTCGGTATCTCTGACATTGCTATAATAATATTAAATATTGAGCACAACCCACTACTGGCAACGCCGATCGAATTCTGATATGAACCTAAGGCCTATCCACGTCAATATGGAAGCACTATACTCGAGTTTCGCCCTCATTTGAGCTCGTCAGTAGTGCATATCCCTGACCGGATCCGGAAACAGTCCCGGATCACGCGTGTGAAGCGGGTGTGTAACCACACGGCACACACTGGACACACCAAATTATCACAACAGAACATCACAACGCTACCCATCGTATAATAATATTGGTCACAGAAGGGTGAGCAAAGGCAAATAAGGAAGCATGATAATAATAGTACATGTGCGTTTGTATTTTTAGTGTTGTTTACATGCGTCCTGTTGTGTTCAGTGTGTGCGTGTATATTTACAGAGCGTTGCATATGAGCGTGTAGGTGAGATGTGTGTAATATTGCCATAGTATATTCATTTGACATGTTTGAATGTGAGAGGGGGGTAACAAGGAGAAACAGTAAAATTCCTATATTTTTGTTTCCCTTGCCACCCCTCACTAATTTGTTTCACTCTATCAATGCCCTCATCACTACTCTGGTAGTGATGGTAAGGGTATGCCACAAGTTTGAAACAAACAGTTGGGTGGCAGCAAAGGCAACAACAAAACCTTAAGCGAATGGGGAGGGGGAGGCACGGGGGAGATGGGGATGTATAGTAGTAATGATGATAAAAATGATCAGGATAGAAAGGTACCAAGAATACTAAAGGTAGTAATAACAATATTACTAGTAATAATTTTATATTTAAAAACAAACAAACAAACAAAACAGGCAAACAAAAACATGTGATTCCATTTACTAAGAAGATTTTCTTAGCAAGGATGGTAATATATCATAGTAAGTGCATAGAATTGCAACCTTCAATTATTAATAATAATAGGAGTAGAGGGGGTAGATTTTCTTTTATCCTTGATTTTTCCCCCCTTTTAACTGAAAGGGTTCATTAAATTTTTTCCTCTCCTTTTTTTGGCAAGTAATAAACAAACATATATAGTTACACAAATTTGTACATCAGAGGTTCTTCACTGGTCAATGCTCCTCATCACTACTTCCTGGTAATGTTGGCAGAGGCAGGATAAACTATTTTAACCAAATGGTGAGGGTATCAGCAAAGACAATAACAACCATGAGCCATGGGGCACTTGGGGGATGTGGTTACATATTAATAAAGATGACAATAATAATAATGAC
Organism: Cepaea hortensis; assembly: GCA_963921405.1. Lineage (NCBI taxonomy): Eukaryota > Metazoa > Mollusca > Gastropoda > Stylommatophora > Helicidae > Cepaea > Cepaea hortensis. The sequence continues at coordinate 15,842,764 of OY992896.1, forward strand.
AAGAGGAGGCATACAAAGGATAATAACAGCAATGATAATAGCAGCAATGATAATAATAGTTTGAAAATGATGACATATTTTAAACATGTGATTCCATTTGCCAGAATGATTTTCTTAGGAATGGTGTTAACATAACATAGCAAGTACATTACAAATGCAAAACTGCAGTTTTTAATAATATTTGGAGTAAAAGGAGTTGGCTATTTTTTTTTCTCCTTGTTTTTTTTCCCCTAATTGTAAGGGTTCATTCATTTTCCCCCCTTTGCTCTCCCTTTTTTTGATAAAAAAAATAAACAAGCATTTGTATTAACACAAATTTTACAGTATCATTGGTTTGGTAACCATATGTGATTTTGTGTTTATTCATACAACACTCACTCACATGATTCAAAGGGGAGTGACAAAGAGAAAGGGAAATCTTTACATTTTTGTTTCTCTTGCCACACTCTCAACAATTGGTTTCACTCCACCAGTGCCCTCATGACCACTCTAATTATTGTACAGGTAGGACAAGTGTTTGAACCAACCAGTGGGGGTAGTAGCAAAAGCAACAAACCATAAGCAAAGGGGGCACAAGGGGAGATGAAGTTGTAAAATAATAATGATGATATCATTAATACTTGTAAAATTAATGATGCTAAAGATAATTGGGTAAAATAAAGGTAGTAATAATAATAATGATAATAATAATAAGGATAATAATAGTAGTAAAAATAATAATAATAATAATAATAGTAATATTAAAAATAAAATAATAATAATAATAATATTAATAATAGTATAAAAGATATGTGATTCTATTTACTAAAGTGATAATCTTAGTAGTGGTGGTAGTATAGCGTAGCAAGTGCATTTAAAGCAAACATTCAATAAATAATAAAATGGAATGGAAGGAGTTGATTTCCATCCCCCCCTTTTTTTCTATAAGGGTTGAACTCATCATTTTGAAGCAAATAAAACAAGCATTTATACTTCCACAATACTTTACATAAGGGATATTTCATTGGTCTTTGTGACCATAGGTGATATTTTTTAATCATTCACTCACCATTCACTCACAGTTTCTTCTTTCTTTCTCGAACTCATGTATACCAAATTTGTAATACAATAAAGAAGAATACATATTTACTCGGGAAATAGTTGTGATATTTTGTGTGTGTACATAAAAGAAATTAAGTGTGTGTTATATGTGTGGTGTTTGTATCTGGCAATGTTTCTGCAGGTCCATATAAGTTGTCTGTAGTAAGAAAGTGCTACAAGTAGTTTTGTATGTATGTGTTTTGCTGTCTTTGGTATAGTGTTGAGAAATATTGCTTTATATATATGTCGGTTTGTTTGCCTGTGTACGTTTGTATGAGGTGTTGTAGTGTTGCACGTGTGGCAGTAATTGTTGGACATGTATAATAAATGTGTTCCTCTGTCTCTTGTGTGTTGTTTCTACATACTTGGCATTGTTTGGATATGTATGCTTCTACTTGTGTTGTCGGTGTCATATTGTATAAAAGTCTATATGTGATTTCTCTAGCTTTCGGTGTTATGTGTTTGTTGTGTAGGTTTGAAAAGGTGCATGTGAAGTCAGTCATGAAGTATTTGTGTCCTCTTTTGATCCTAAGTTTGAGTGGTGGTGCTTGTTCCCTAACTAACTGTTTGTATATTTTGTGTGTTGTTTGCTGTATTAACTGTTCATGTCCTTGTATTGCCTGTATGCATGTCTGATAGAATGTTGGCAGTCTTCCCTGGTGGTGTGCAGTTGCTTTGTTAAGAGGTGTGAGATGTTTGATGTTGTGGCTTATGTAGTATAGTGCTAGTCTGTTCTGTTCTGGGTGTCTGATGATTTTACCTATGTGACTGATTTTAAGTGACAGTATTTTCGTGCGGATGTCCTGTAGTGCAATACCCCCCTGTTTCTTGTCTTGTATGAGAGTTTTGTGTTGTATGCTGTGTATTGTGTTGGTGAAGATGAAGCTTCTGATTTGTTTGTTTATGTTTGTGACGGTCTGTTTGGGAGGGTCAAGTACTGTCGCTAAGTATATTATTTTTGGTATTATGTATGTGTTGACTATTGTGCTTCTACCAAATATTGTGGATGTTTTGTACCTATACCTATGTAACATGTCTGGGATCTGTTGGGTCAGTGAGTGCCATATCTGTCTGTGTGTTTCTGTGGGATCACATGGAAATGAGATTCCATACAGCTTCATGGTGTCTGTGTGTCTCTGTCTGAGGGAAAATCAAACTTTTGTTTCCGCTTTCCCAGGCCCATTATCTGTGATTTCTGTATATTTACTTTGGCTCCACTGCCTTTTCCAAAATGGGTAAAGCTGTGGAGTATATTCCTTATTGATGTGTTACTAGTGGGAAAGAAAGCAGTGTCATCTGCATAAGCGATGAGCTTCTGCTCTCCTATTCCATGCAGGAAGGTTCCTTTAATACTAGTGTCTTGTCGTATCTTCTCTAGTAAATGTTCTAGGGTAAGCACATACAGGAGTGGTGATAATGGACATCCCTGTCTTACAGATCTCGTGAGCCTGAAACTGGCTGTCAGTGAATGGTTCACCAACACTTTGCTCTCAGAATTTTAATACAAGATCTGTATCCACTGCCTGTAGTAAGCTCCTATATTACGTTGTTCTAGTGTCCTATGCAGGTAAGTGTGGGAAATTTTGTCGAAGGCCTTCTCTTGATCCAAGGACAAGATGGAGGATGGACAGTCTTTCCCATGTGTGTAGGTGATTATGTCTCGAGTGAGGTGGTTTTTATGGTGTATATTTCTGTCTTTGACACTGCACTGTTGGTCTGGGTGTATGAGTGTTGGCATGAAGGGTTTAAGTTTATTGGTGAGTGATTTGGCAAGTATCTTGTAGTCTGTGTTGAGTAAGGAAATTGGTATGTAGTTCTTCAGTTGTGTTTTGTCGGTGTTGTCTTTAAATATGAGTGTGATATAGGACATATTTCAACTGTCAGGAAGTTGTTGATTGTCAAAGGCTTCCTGGTAGACTTTGAGGAGAAGATTGCCTAGGATAGGAAAGAAGTGTTGGTAGAATTCTGCTGTCAACCCATCTGGTCCTGGAGTTTTGCCTTTGTTAAGTGTGCTCAGTGGTTGTGTTATGTCTGTCAGTGTCAGCTCTGTGTTTAGTGTATCTCTGTCTGTGTCAGGTAATTTCTTTGTGTACTGCAAGACGTTGTCTTGTATCTGTGTGTCGACTGCCTCTGCTGTGAATAGATGTGTGTAGTGTTGTTGGAAAGCAGTCCCTATGTGTGTTGTTTCTGTCTGCACGTTTCCCTGAATGTCTGATATTTGGCTTATTTGTCTCCTATGCTGTACGTTCTGCTCTATTGCAATGTATTGTCTACTGGATGTTTCTTGTGTAATTGTGTTGAGCTTTGTTCTGAGAAGAGCACCCGGATATCTGTTTTGTTGGTGTTCTTCTAGTTGTGCTTCTAGTGTGTGTGGGTGATGTGCATCTCTGTCTGTTTGTTTTGTTAGTCGTATGGCTGTCTGTATGATACGCTCCTGTCTTAGTCTGCCTTTATGGATCATGGTTGCTAGATGTTGTGTTCTGCTTCGTATGGTGTTTTTCAATAAGTCCCAGTACTGTGTGATGTTCTCAGTTGGTATATTGTCTGTGTACGTGTGTATGAGCTGTCTCATGTATTTTACATATTCTGAGTGTTTCAATAGTGAGTTATTGAACTTCCAGTGGGGTGACCTTTTGTATGGCTGCGTGTTTGTGCTGTTTGTGCTGATGTGTACTAGTATACCTTTGTGGTCTGTGTAATCTAATGTTTCCGGTAGGTGTTTGGTTTGTATGATGTTGTGTGTTTTGGGTGTGTAAATCCAGTCTAATCTAGATGATCTGTTGTGTGTTTTGTTTGTGTATGTCGTTTCTCTACTGTCGGGGTGTGTATGCCTGAATGCGTCTGTGAGGTTGTGTGTATCGATGATGTTCCGTAGTGTATCTAGTTGATGTAGGCTGTCTCTGCCGGCTCTTTTTAGCTGCGTTCTCACCTCTCCCCCTAACACGTCTATTTCTTCAAGCACGCAGTTGTAATCGCCAGCAAGAACGATATTTTGTCCCCTGTATGTCTGTGTTAATAAATCGTCTAACTGTTCATAAAATAAAGGTTGGTAATTGTAATTTGGTGGTGCGTGTATGTTAACTATTGTGTACGCGTGTGTGTCGTTCCTTAACTGAACCGTGCTAACTCTACCGTGTTTGTCTCTGTGCGTTCTAAAAATATCTTACCTGTCGGATGTCTGCAGTATGGCTGTCTCTGACCCGTTGTTCTGTTTCGCTAAGCTGAAAGATGAATTTTTTAATCCTAACCGTGTTACTAGTTCTGCTGCTTCAAAGTCTGTTTTGATGTTAGTTTCTTGCAATAAAATGAAATCCGGTTTGTATTTGTGTATGAGTGTGATTATGTATTTTAATTTCGTTTTCATACCACGGATATTTAAGCTAATTATACATAAATCGTCAGCCATTTATAAAATAAATTAAACAACATGGTGGTTAAATTTAAGTGATTACCTTTATCTTTTCTGTGGTACTTCAATTCTGGGTTGTGACTTCGGTTGTGATAATATTTTTGTGGTCTTCGTTCTCCTCGTGGTCTTCGTCGGTGTCTTCATCAGTGTTGATCAAAAGTGGTCCTTCATTGTCGCTGTTTTCATTCTGTTTTGTAGCAGCTTTCTTGCATGGTTTGGAAGGGGAAGTGGAAGATCTTCCCTCCTCTTCTCTTATGTCTTTGTTGCTTGAGGAAATTCTTCTCTCTGCCCACTGTCTTTTTCTGCCGTAGTGGACGGTTTGGAAACCGTCGTCGTTGGCTTCTTGTGAAGTTGTTTTTGTTTGAGTTTCTACGGCTGTCTCCGTGGTCACCCGTCCGCCAGCTACCTCGACGTCATCTTGGACGGCGTTGTTTTGCTGTGTGTCGGCCTCCCCCATGATTGCCGGGAATTCCTCTTGTAATAGTTCAGAGGTTTTCTTATTATTGTCTTTCTTCTGCCGCCTTGTCGGGCATTTGTTAGACCAGTGATCGTCTAGGCTGCAAAATGGACATTGGGTCCGGCGACCGGGTATAGTGAACAGTATGCGGTGATCGCCTGTTATTTTTCCTGGCGCCGTGATCTTTGCGTAGTGCGGCACCGGTGTTGAGGCAGTGCACAGCACGCCCCACTTGCCGCCACCGTACTGGATTTTGAAGACTTCTGCGTTTTCATCTCCAATTGTCTTTTCCACAAGTAAATTCCACTCCCTGTGGAGAAATCGTATTGGGGAGCCAGTGAATTGTCACTCTTTCCTTTTCTCTTTCCAGGTGCTGTATCGATAGCTCTAATCCCTCCGCCGGCAGCTTTATTGTTTTGCCATGCAGGCCTTTGTACACTGCCACATGGGCCGCCTGTGTTAGGTTAACGTACCACCGAGTAGGTGTTTCACACCGGTACACGTCGGCAATACCGCCATGTGGTACACCACATGGGCCCAGCAGCGTGCTGGAGATTAACGAAGGCGTGGCCTTGGCCGCAGCGCCAGGGCCGGTAAACGTAATTATCAACGTTCCTTTGTTTTGTAGTGGTCTTCCTTCCAGAAAATGATCGATGTCGATTGAATTCATGCTCTCGACTGGTGCCATGTCTGCTATTGAAGAAGTTCCGAAACCGGAAATATCACCATAATGAAAATCTAAAACACGAAAGATTTATTCGTTTGTGGAGAGAAGATATTGGTAATAGGGAATTCTATATTAATGAAAGCTTCCTACGTTGTGAAGAGGTATGCGTCTTAAATGTGGACATCTGATTTCAATTGTAGATGCAGTAAGATTTCTTTAGTGCTTGCGCAATGACTGCATACAGTTTATTATTCAAAATCTTAAATCTGTCGCAAATGTCAATGCTCATGTATGCTATGCTAAAGGTTTAACAAAACTTATGAGCGGTCTACCCATATATTTAATGTTCTTTGTCAACTGGGACAAAGAAACTTTTCTGGTGCTCTATTCCGAGTTATTTCTCTTACAACAGATTGCAATGCTATATGTATTTGATTCTCTCCCTTTAGTTTTCCGACTATTTTCTTTCTCTTTTCTTCTACGTAAACAGAATGGTTGTATTTAATGTGAATAATGTATGTTAAAGATGTCTAATGGCTAATGGCAATCTACTCAACGTAAAATCACCTTTAAAATCGACCTGGGGTTAGGGTTAATTACAACGTCCTGAAAAGGACAAGCAATCGTTTCTTTCTTTCTAGTAGTATGCCCTCTAATCTCTTTTTCTTTCCTTAACTCATGTGAGTGTTTATAAATACCTGTTAACTAATTTCTCGTGCGTACCCATTCTGTTGCCCTTCTCCCTGGTCTAGGAATTACACGACTTTCTCCGTAATCCCGTATACTCTCGTGAGTAACGTGACGTGCGCGAGAATTGGTAGCGGTTCTCTCCACGTCGGTGACGTGCGGGGTATGTGAGCCGGTCGCTCAGAAAGCAATGACAAACTACTGAGCGTAATCTTGCCAAGAAATCAACAATCAGCTGAAAGATGCTGATGTTCACAGCGATTTCCTGTAAAGGATATGCGGGGGAGGGGGGGGGGGAGAGAACATTCTGTTATGCTCCACCAAAAAATGAAGAATGGAGACCTACCCCTTCCGGTCAAAAGGTTATTGACCTCCTGGACCACTCCCAGAAGAGCCATCGTTTGTGCACATGACGTCAACACAGCTTATTTATAGAATTTAAAAAAAGGGGCCCAGTTGGTGTTGAAGACGCCATAAAATATTTATAGAAATGAACAGGATTTTACTAAAAATAGATTTTATTTTCGTAGCCTGGACAGAAAAGGGCAGTTGGAATGCTGAAGAATACTGATCGATAATACACCAGAGAATATATATGTGTCCCCCAAACTCGCATTACCATTCTTTTGCGCCATGACAGGAGAAAACCAGACAGTTTTATAAATGTCTTGGTGTAGGAAGAGAATCTTAGTGGGTGAGTTAATGAGAAGTGGAGGTTTGTATACAGGAGCGTCAAGTAATTGGAAAACTATATAGAAACAAGTATAGCTGATGGGTTGACTTTTGTAATATTAGGTGGCGTTGGGAGAAACGGTAAAATATGCAACTAGATTGATAAAGACAGCTTGGAGAGAGAGAGAGAGAGAGAGAGAGAGAGAGAGAGAGAGAGAGAGAGAGAGAGAGAGAGAGAGAGAGACAAAGAGAGAGAAGAGGAAAAACAGTGACATATAAAGAAACTGGGCAATAAAAAGAGAGATAGAGTAATAGAAAAAGCTAAAGAGAAATATTGAAAGGGGCGGAGAAATAGAGAGAGCGATAGAAACACGTGAAGATGAAGAGATGGGGGAAATGAGAAATAGAGAGGGATAGTGCAATATATAGAGAGAAATAAAGTGATATGGACAAATAAAGATAAAAAGACACACATAGAGAAACACAGAAACGGAAAACGGAGTATCAATTAATTTCAACAAAAAAAAAGAGCAGAATTTTTTGTAAATTGAAAAAAAAATTATAATGATCTTCTTCTTCTTTCTCCCCCACCTCAATAAGTAAGTAACACAGTTCTGTGGGATGACAGGTAAATAAAAACAGAGCACACAGTTCTATGCAGCCGGTTTGGGAGGACTGATAAAACGGTGGGATAAGTGCATCGATGTTGGTGGAAATTATGTGTAGGGACAATGTATGTATAAAAATAAACTGGTTTCAAGTTGTTATCATATTTAGTTATTTTTCTACAGCCATTTGTGATTTTCTTATTAATTTACCCTCGTACAATTTTAGTTGTGACCATTTGGGTTAGTTGATGATCTTGCAAAAAATGTCTTGACGCACACATACACACATGCGCTCGCACGCACACACACACACACACACACACACATACACACACACGCACGCACACACGCATATATGGTAGACAGTGATATATGGTAGACTCTGGTGATCGCATGAGAGTGGGACTCGTGACCGCTCACGTTTATCGGCATGGCACATGATGCTGATAATGAGCCAATGAAACCGTGCTGGATTCATTCTGTAAGTGTTGCTGATCTGAAGGTGAACTATAATTTAAATATCACATGGTGCCTTTTCCCTATCTAAACAAAAATCTATCGCGGAGCAGTTTCCTAATAAGGTTGTGCGGTGGGACAGGGGCCATAGCAAAAGTATGCGCGGAGGGATAGGCGGACATTTCACCCTCATTTCACCCTCAATTAGCAGGCGAAGAACCCAGGCGTCGCATCCTTGTCAGTTCGAGCTCATGACATTATCAGAGTAGTTCGCTATCAACTTCGCCTACGCGCCAGTGTCTGTTCCTGTCTGGTCAATAAGACTAAATTAAAAAAAACAATGGTGGTGTCACCTTTTCACTTCATATATTATATACTTGTTGCTGCAGTTGCAGATGCTCCTAATACTATCACTATTGCTACTGCACTACTACTACTGCACCACCACTACTACTACTACTACTACTACTACTACTACTACTACTACTACTACTACTACTACTACTACTACTACTACTACTACTACTACCACTAATTTTAATAATACTATTACTAACGCACACGGATGTACGCACGCACGCACGGACAGACATACATACAGATAGTTGAATCTCTGTGTCTTAATTCCCTCTCCCCTGCCCACTGTTGTTAGATAATTTGTTTTAACCTTTGCTATGTTTAACCGTTTTCTTCCCAAATGGGAAAACACAAAGCGTGAAAAGTCGGCTCCAAAAGAAAACAATCACGAAATATACGCCACAGCAACACAAAACAACAACAAACAGCGTTGCTGTGGTCTGTCTATTATTGTAGCTTACTAATGAAGGCTTATCCCTGCAACGTCATCCGTTATGATTATATTATTATGCCGCTAACCTTCAACTCGGCTCAAGCCGGCGCCGTGGCTATAGGCTTGCGAACGCGGTTCGTGAGGCTGGTGCCAGGCGTTCGAAGCTCAGCTGCAACCGATTTGTGCAGCAGACCGTGTCGCGTTGTGTTGTAACGTGCTGGTATAGGAGCCGGTCGTTCAGAAATCAATGGCAAACTAATGAATGTAACACTTGCCTAGTACATCAACAGCAGCTGAAAAATGCTGGTGTTGGATGCAAAGTCCCGTAAGGGATACGCAACTTTAAAAAAAAAAAACTTCAACTTATCGGTTTTTCGAATTGTTTACATTTCAAGAGACATGGTCGTATATATCGGTTCCAAACAAGGCATCCGAAAAGGAAGATTCTTTAAAGAAATATGTATAATCTAACAGTGGTCAAATACCAAACACACAAATACATCCAACCCACTTAACTATATCTATCTTCATAGCCTCACGTGATAAAATAACTATCACGTGAGAGTGAGGAAATGCAACGAATACTTACCAACCCTAGCGTTGTCCTTGGAAAAATTAGAACCGACCTTTAACATTTCCTTCATATTTATACACAAACTATCACAAGTTATATATCCTGTTTGGTTATGTTCATTCCTTGGATTAGAAGTATTAAGTAATTCACGCGGCCCGCCTGTTGTAGTATATACTAATGTTTCCGTTTGTATAAAAACTCCCAGAGTTGTAAATTTTCTTTTCCAGCTTGAGTGCTTGAAATGAGAGCGGTGTATTTTGTCACGCGACTGGGGTGTATCTTAAGCTGCCAAGCCTCGTGAGGGCTGTACCAGGGCGTTAACGAAAACTAGGGTGCAGACATGGAACTCATGCGGGATCTTTAACTTACCGGATTGTTGGAAAGTATTGATCGTCTCCTGGTATTAAGTAAGTGTGGGTTTGGCGAGTGTCCGAGCGGTGCCTGGTCGTGAGTAGGATTTAAACTTGTACTAAAAGCGAGGGTGTTCAAGTCCTTACGATTGCGATTTGAACAGTGTATGAGTGCGTGTTTTAATATTTTTAAAACTCTGTCTGTCTCCATATATTCTTCCACCCACATACATTCTGTCCACCCTTCATTATGCCTGCTTGTCTGTCTTTCTGTGAGTCTTTCCAACTATTTGCATGTCTCGCCGCCCACTCATCCATCCGTTCATCCATCAATCGATCCACCCACCTATCCACCGGTTCATCCGTCCAACCAGCCATCCTGCCATCTATCCGCCCGTCCACTGATCGACGGTAGTAACCCCAGCAGCCTCCAACATCTCTCGCCTTTAGATTATTCAGAAACATGGTTTTCTGTGCACGGTATGTGAGGAAATAAACCGGAGAACTTGATGACAAGTGGCCAGATTGAGAGAAAAGAACAAGGGGAAGACAGAGAAGTAAATATCTGGATGACTTGGCTATCTTATATGGTAGAGACAAGAACACAGAGCTGATCCACGACTCTGGTGATCGTGTAAGATGACCCCCGGGAAGGTTAATCCGGTCAACAAATGCTCGCAGAAGTGGGATGTGTCGGCCTAACGGCGCATGAACGCAGCTCTGCTGTAAACAGGCACAGCGTAATCACGTCCGAAAAAAAGTCCGGATGAACGAAGAAGAAGAAGAAGAAGTGTAAGCTGACGAAACATGACCGCCCACGATTATATCTGCATGGCAGATAATGATGATGAGTCTCTGCAAGACTTGAGTTGAGTTGAGTCAAGAATCGATATCAAAGAACTCGGGGCATTCCCATACGTGCTCCATCCTCATTTCACCAGCCAGCGAAGAGTCCCAATACTAACAGCACTAGTAGCAGTCTGTAAGACCATGACTAGTCTACATCTTAAGCCCACGTCTACGTTTTGAACAGTTCCTAAGGGTGTTTTGAAAAGCAAAGAGATCAATATCTGGCTTGGTTACGTGTTACAACTGGGACAAGACACTGACCTGGTCCAAGGCTCTGTTGAACGTGTGAGATAGCCAACTATGGATGACCCATCTTTAACGGCATGGCACATGATGATGATGATGGTGATTAGTATTCATAGAAAGCTTAACGTACCAGGGTGCATTGTTAATGACTGTGCAGTGTTTGAAAATATTTCCGGTCCAAGGTTTGTATTTACCTATTATGTTGAATGAACTTTACAGAGGGAGAATACACAACTAGGACCTGCAATATTTTCAAACACTGCACAGTCATTAGCAATACAGCCTATATAATGTTAAGCAACAGTAGTCTACGCTGCAGAAATCAAATATCATCATCATGTTCCACGCCGATAAGCGTGGGCGGTCATATTTAGCCATCTCACACTATCACCAGAGTCGTGGACCAGCTCTGTGTTCTTGTCTCAGCCATGTCATGTGCCCAAGCCATCCAAATATTTACTTCTCTGCCTCCCCCCCCCTTATTCCCTCCCCCTCCATTTTGCCAGTTGTCACCAAGTTCTCAGATACAACATATACATATCATATAGAATGTGGGGTGTTTGAAAATATTGCCGTTCCAAGTTTTGTATTTACCTATGAACTCTAACTAAACTAAACTCCATTAAGGGTGAATACAAAACTTGGAACAGCAATATCTTCTAAATCCCCACAGTGATTAAAAAATACACCCTATATAATACAGTTCTCTTCTTCTTATGGTTCTTCTGCTTTTCCTCCTCCTTCTTTCTTGTATCTGCTCCTGTAGCACAGGCCGTCAACCAACTCGCGCCTTCTCTTTTGGTATCTCATACATTTCTCTCCATGTTACTCGTCGCTGTCACAAATTCTTTTCTCCGTGTGATGTTAGGTATCTCTCTCTTTCCTTTGCCCCATGCGTTACAGAAAAGGGATTTTGTAATTATACTATTATCCGGTTTTCTGAATGTGTGTCGTATCTTGCATCAGCGTCTTCTCTTCACTTCTTGATTGGCTGGACTCTAGGTCTCACCACAAGCTTCTTTTATGCTCCGCAGGTACCAGTTAATGAATGCTTGTAGTTTATTTGACATTGCTTTAGCTAACACCAGAATCTGAAATAATAAAAAAAAAACAATAAGCGGGCACTCTGTTTATACTTCACCTCGACACCATAAGGAACACGAGGAACATGATATGATGAGATGAGATGAGATCAGATGATGATGAGATAAGATGAGATGAGATGATGTTTTACCATTCTCTATGTTTCTGATATACTGCTAGCGTTAAGATTCTTAATTTGATACTAGATTTAATTTATGTTGGCTGTCACAAATTTCCTAGAACAATGACCTATGGACAAGGGATAGGTAGTCGTGCGCCAGTAGGACCAGGTGGAGAAGGCTGGGAAACAGATTGAGACCCCGTATATATTATAGAAAGAATGATATTGCAGGGGATCGGCAGGGGTTCTGGAAGAATCTTAAAACTTAGAGGGAAGACCAGGAGAACTTTCAATCAGATAGCATTGGGAACGATTAGTAGTATAACTTTTCGCTAGCTGTTGAACGAGGGGATGGAGAGCAAATGGGCATGTCCTGAGTGAGGTGATGTCGGTTCTTAGCTCAACACAACTTAAAATCCAGGAAAGAAGTCAAGTCAAGCACTCTTTTACGCACCTTTAAGTGCATTGGGTATATGGTGCTAAGACTATTTTAATCAACCAATCGGCATTTGGTGTGTGATGTGGGAAATACCAGGCCGGTCGCCTTTAATTCCCAGGACATCTCCAGGAAACCAGTTTAGGCTGCGTCGACCTGGGAGACTAGGCCCATTAAAATAAATCCGCCTGGATTTGAATTCAAACCGCTTGGTTCGTAGGTAAGTGACCTTGCCACTGGTCTACTGCCGATCCTAATCCAGTTAGAACAATTCATTGATTCATTCAGTAGCATGCCTTTTGCAGAACCTCGCTCCCATACCAACCTTCCGGTAAACTTCTCGGTCATAAGCAAGATGTCTCGAGTCCGACACACCCATCTGGAAATCATCTGTCACATCCTGCACCATCTTCTCCTCTGGCCTTCCTCTTCCTCTCTTCCCAGGCATATACCCCTCCATTATTGTTCCCTCCAAACTTTCACGACGTTTCAAGTGACCAAAATATTTCAATTTTCTTTGTTTTATCGTCTTTGGTAGGCAACCTTCTTCAATATTCAGATATTGTCATATTAATGCATTTGTTATTTTCTTTATCCAAGATATTCTTAGATCCCCTATAACATTTATATTCAAAGACATTTATGCGCTGTTCAGCTTATTAAGAACAATACAGTTGGCAATAGGTATCCCTGCCGTACTCCTGTACTTATTTCAATTACACCCGTTAGCTTCCCTTTGCGTAAAAAATCTGCATTTCATATCTTCATAAGAAATAACAAATTGCCCCAAATCAGTTTCCTGCTACGGGTCTATGATGTGATAGCGCCAAGACATTGTGTATGCCCGAGAGCAAGGAGGAATAGGTGGCCAATATTGGCAAGCGAAGAGCCCAGGCCTCGCACCGGCTCATGACGTTACCCACGCAGCTTGCTATCAACTTCGCAAGTACGCCCGCCCTTATGTCTGTCTACGGCATACGCTGCTCATATGTCTTGTACACACTGCCCGTATTTAGTTTATGGTTTTCCGTGAGATCCCATTGAATCTCATTAATTTCCAGTGGGATTCATTACGAATTAATGGTGAAGGTAGCCTTTTGCAAAATGGAAACCATACTGACTAATAAAAAGATATCAGTTGCAACAAGAAACAGTGTTGAAGTGATACATAGAACTGTATTTTTGTATGAATGGGAAACGTGACCGATGAGCAGACAAGATGAAAAAAAAACATCTAATGGCCGTGGAAATGTGGTTTCTGAGGAAAATGCAAAGAATACCATGGACAGACAGAAAAAGCAATGAGCAAGTCCGACAGAAGACAAATGAAAACTGCAAACTGATTAGAGAAATTAAATGTAGGCAGTGGCATTTTTTGGGCAAGTTATGAGAGGAAATGGAGTAGAGAACTTGGTGACAACTGGCAATTTTGAGTTGAAAATAACACGCAGATGGCACAGAAGTAAATACCTGGATGGCTTGGCCATGTTCCATGGTCGAAACAAGAACACAGAACTGATCCACGACTCTGGTGATCGTGTAAAATGGCGAAACTTGACTGCCAACGCTCACCGGCATGGCACATGATGATGATGATAATCGATCAATAGTTCACAAATCCAATATAAAATGGCGTGTGCAGTTCAATGCTTTGCTCTCCTATTACGCGTAACTGGTTTTTAAAGTTAGTCTTACCAATTATCATGAAGAAGTAAATATAGGCCGTCTCACAATGGGATCTATATTTAGTTCTTTCATTCTGAATGGATAGGCATGCCAGCGCATGTGGGTGTAAGAGAATACAACAAGCTTATAGACTTCGGCGCATGGTGGCTGTTGATAGCGGACAAACAAGAGACCGGGCTGATATAGTAAATGCCATAAGAGAGGCGGAGGGATTAAACGAAATAAGTTACGACCTTGAATCTGCAACCTTACTGCAAGTATATCAAGACAAAAGGGGTGAAGCCAGACAGGAGTGCTATGCAGGGGACCAAAGAAGAATAGGAAATCAACACAGAACTGGCGTCGTCGGCCGTTACACAATGGGGAGATAGTTAGGAGGGGATTCATGTACTTATGGATTGAATGGTCGATGTGATTATCCTCACGACTGACTGACTGACTAAACTAAACTAAACTTCACTTAACTGCACTAAACTAAAGTGTAGGTTAGCATGGCCGAATGGATAATAACGCGCGTTCTTAAACATCCAGTGTGCTGATGCCGAGGTAAGGGGTTCAACCCCTACACAGGACAGTTGGACTAAAATGTTGACTTATCGTCTTTGATTTGAGGACGTTAATTATAGGTACCTCTAAAGTCGGAGTGGGTTCGCCTGATGGCGAGAGACACTATAATAGGTAAAGCTAGTCAGCACGCAGTGCTTCTGGACTACGCTTGAGTTCAAAGCGAGCGAAAAAAAAAACTACAGTAAACTAAACTTACCTAGCGAGCGAACGAACGAATTGAACTAACTAAATGAACTAAATGAACTAAGTAACTAAACTAACCAACCAACTAACCAACTAATCAACCAACCAACTAACACACCAACCAACAAACAAACCAACCAACTAACTAACTAACCAACCAACCAACTAATTAACCAACTAACTAACCAACCAACTAACTAACTAACCAACTAACTAACTAACTAACCAACTAACTAACCAACTAACTAACCAACTAACTAACTAACCAACCGACCAACTAACTAACCAACCAACCAAC